>JAMXBB010000004.1:97187167-97272105 GCA_024138015.1 Lumnitzera littorea | reverse complement strand
ATTTATTATAGATCAGTACATGTCCATTTCATCAATTAATTTCATAATTTCCTATTAAATTCATAATTTCAGCCTATTTTCGGACCAATTTCAAGCCTAAAAATTCAATAAATATTAAAATTATTCAAATAAAAATTTGGGCTACGTAGCAATTACCCATATATCATACACATCCTACACAAAAATTTTCAGCTAGAAACAACATCATATAGTATATTTATTTCACTAATATATATTTGGATGAATTACAGATTTCTTAATAAAGTATATTAAATATTACGAATTTTTCAAAAATAAAAATATCACATGAAAGCATGTCTAAAATAACCTAAGTGTAATTTTTTTCATAATTTTCTGGGCGGATTTACTATTTTTTAGGAATTATTGAAAAACAAGGCAGAAATTTGACCTGGGTGTTCTTAGGTGCTCCGGTGGTCGGCGGCGGCTGGGCGGTTGTCGGACGGCTGGCGCGGTGGGTGGACCGTGTGGGGTTGGCTGGGTTTCACAGCAGATCTACTCTAGGTTAGGTTTCCACACTTTCACTAATTTTTCTGTTTTTTCTAAATTTGTTTTTTTTTTTTCTACGATTTTTTCTAATTTTTCTTTCTGATTTTCTCTGATTCCAAATTGCTAAAACTATCTTGTCTGATGATCTTGGCTTTTTATAGTGCTTCAAAGTCGGTTTAAGAATTTTTCTTTAATTAATTCATATTTTCTTTTCCAATTTCTTTTTTTTTTTTTTATGCATGAGGTGTCCAAATATTGTAACTCCACCTTTTGAATCAGCAATGTATTTCCATCCTCCTGCCACGCCTCCTTCCAATATTATTTAATTAATTTTTCTTTTTCTTTTATTAAATAATTACTTAAATATAGATATTATATGTTAGAATTAATTATTTTAATTAATATACAAGGTTATACCTTATGTAATAACATGTGAAATATATAACTTTACTCATATAATTAAGTTTCTAGCATATCTTTTATTTTTAGAATACATTCTAAGGTTAATTTCATGAATTCAACACAATATATATATAATTACTCAATTTAAAGTTAATTTACGAGTATAATTATTATTTGTACCGGGTATACTAAAAAATTACGTGTATTTTTTTATAGTAAATTATACTACATTATCTCATTTTATAGCTCAATTAGCTTATCTCTAAGTTCTCGTTGTAATCTAAGTTCAATTTTAGGAGTTCTAAACATTTTAGGGCTTTAATAAATACTCCAATTTCTAAGGGCAAAATTGGGATTTCAGATCATTATTACTAAAATCTAACTTCACTGTAATATCTCGACTAACTTTTTCATTCTAGTTGCAAAGTTTGGGCTCAATTGGATAAGTTACCCTAAAAGCCCTAAATCTGAGCTCGGTTATCTTAAGCTCAATTTTGGAAGCTTACAGGTACAAATAAGGTAAGCACGACACATGGACTAAGGGATTCTCACACATACCAGGGTTCAGCCCATAAGCAAGCTTATTCAACAGTACAACTCCTAGTTGCAAGTCAATTGCATGTTCAATGCTTCAGATGGGAGGCAATCCTTCCGGCAGCTTACTTGAGAATAGATTAGCAAACTAATCGATAAGATTTTCACCTTGACAGGCACCATTCGCTCTTCGGATCTCACCTCCAACAACCTCCTAACTAATAGATAGATGGGCTCTTCAAGTTCCTTCTCTCTTTTCAGCTCAGCTCAAGTGATCAACAAAGCCTCTTTCTTCAGGACTCGACTTAATTGGATTTGCATGATTTTTACTTGCTCGGTAGTCATAGGTCTCAACTTCACCCTCCTGCCCTCATGCTCCAAGGAACACGTATTCCTCTTTCCATCATACATTACAATTTGATCAAACATCTACAGTCATCCAAGCACAAAGCACTTCATCTCGATAGTTACCAATACAGATCGATACAAACACATATTTGTTCACTTGTAGGGCTCCCTTGTCACTAAGCTAATGTAGCTTATAAGGTTTTGGGTAGGGTTAGTTCGGCAACTTCAATTGTTAGACCATGAAAGTAGAAGTTGCATTGGTGCAACTTCTACTATCAACTATTAAGGCATATAATGACCCATTCATCTTACATCCAATGTAGAAAAGATTCTCTCTCTATTCGTCCTCAAGCATAGGACTCACATTCCTTATCCTCCTTAATACTAGGGTAGCAAGCATAAAATTACCTTCTTCGTTATAAATCACTTCCTCCTCCTTAAACAGTTTGGTCTGTTGTGCGAACCGTAACCAAGAACAAGTGATAAGGATATGCAAAAGGACGGATGCAAATGAACGAACAGCTCCAATGGATATGATGCACCAATGAAACTTTCGAGGACTCATAGTACAACTCGATATGACGCACGAGATGGTCTGGTGAGATTACTCGCTACCTAGCCTTACTTAAGGGTGAGGATAAGAGTGAAATGAATGTAAACAAAGTAGTATTTACAAGAGAGAAATGTCAAGCATATTAATGTTCAATCTAATTATTACAACTACAAGTACAAAGAAGTATTTATACTTAAGAATTTAGAGTAATATGCCTATAAAGGAAAAGACAAAAAGGGTATTTCCCTAAAGAATTAATGTATAAAAATACAAAAGGGTAAAAATGAATATTCAAGAAAATTAATTATTAATGTAGTAGATTCTATACGTAGCCCTATACACGTAGTGGCAATACATTGGCGAAGCCATTAGAGGACACAGACAAAAGTGTACGATCAAGTTGCTTGTTTAAGCAAAGGTGGCTAAAGATCAATCCAGTCTCTCTCTCTCTCAACTTCTCGACAAGGGAGATGCCGAGTCATTAGTCGACTCAAGCACGAGTGAGTAATTGTGAAAAGTTTGGCTATTCTCTTGATAATCTATAACTCGGCACACTTCAAAGAAATGAGTCATCATTCTACTTGGCATACAGAGTAACTCAATGAAGAAGTACTCGGCTTCGACAAGGGTCGATTAGAGCAAAAGAATCCACCTTGTCAGGCTTTCTAGTCCTCGGGCTCAATTACAAGTCAAAGGCCCAGTAACTTGATTCCTATTATTCCCTCCAGGTTGATTTAGATTTGGGATTAAATCTGAATGGTCTTTGATTAGCTCTCCATCGAGGTGATACAAACAAAGGTTAGCAATGTTAAAATTGTCAGAAACCCCATAGTCCTCGAGCAACTCCAATCTGTAAGCGTTACCATTGATCTTCTAAAGGACTCTAAAAGGTCCTTTAACCCTTGGGGATAGTTTGTTTCTTCTCTTGTTCAGAAACTACTCTACACAATCTCTCGGTTGAAAATGTTTTGCCATCCTACCCTTAGCCTTCTTTCACATACGTCCGATAACTTGGTCAATGTGCCAAGTGACTTTATTATAGATGTGCTGAAGGGAGTGTACCCTAGCTCTTGCGTCAGGGTCCTCTTGTATGGGCGCAGGTACAAGGGAGTGATTAAAGGACAACTTAGGATTGAAACCATAGACAACCTCAAAAGAGGTTTGCTTGGTGGTGTCATGTATTGTTGAATTGTAAGCAAATTCAACCACTGGCAAGCAAACATCCCAATCAACCAAGTTCTTGCCTATTATAGCTTAAAACAGTGATCCCAAAGTATGATTAACCACCTCTATTTGGCCATCAGTTTGGGGGTGACAGAAAATACCAAATAGTAGTTTGGTCCCCATCCAATACCACAAAGTCCTCCAAAAATGGCTCAAGAACTTCAGGTCTCTATCGAAGACTATACTTTTCGGCACATCGTATAACCATATAATCTCCTGCAAGAGAAAAGAAGTAATAGCCAAAGCGTCGTTAGTTTTGGAATAAGGTACGAAGTGTGCTATCTTGTTGAACCTATCTACAACAACAATTATAGAATCTTTGCATTAAGTAGTTCATGGTAGTCTAAGAACAAAGTTAATGCTCAATTCAATCAATAGCTTCATCAAAACAGGCAATAGCATTGCTTTCCCTTTTTTGGCTCAACTCTTAGCCCTTTTGCACACAATACAGCTTTCAACAACTCGATGCACATCTCGCCTCATTCTAGGCTAAAAGAATCAACCATTCAGCAATTCATATATTCTTTTCTCCCAAAAATGTCTAGACAGTCCTCCACAATGGACTTCCTTGATCAATAGCTCCTGTAGTGAACAAGTCGACACGTGTAATTTTCCCCCTCAAAACAAGTAGCCATCTTCCACATGGTACTTATCTACTATTCTTCCATCAACACATCATGCAAATGCGGGTCCAAAGTGTAGATCCCCAGAATACTGCTCTTTGATACTTATAAACTCAAATAATTTGGTTTGCAGTTCACTCAAGAGTGTATGTCCTCTCAAAAGAGCATCTGTAACTACATTACTCTTTCCCTGTCTATATTTTATTACAAAATTGAATCCTTCAAGGAATTCAACCTATCTCACCTACTACTTCAATAGCTTGGTCTGACTTCAGAGGTACCTTAAGTACTCATGATCAATATAGATGACAAATTCTCTTGATAGTAAATAATGTTACCATACTTACAGTGCTCGAATTAGTGCCAAGAGTTCTTTGTCATACACAAAATAGTTTAGCTGAGATACTTTAAGCTTCACACTATAGAAGGCAATTGGCCAACCTTCTTGCATTAGGATAGCACCTATCCCAATGCCTAACGCATCACATTCTAGCTCAAATATTTTCTCGAAGTTAGGCAAAACAAGTACAGGGGTGGAGGTCAACCTTTCCTTTATCTCGGCAAAACTCTTCTCCTCCTTTTCTCCCCATCAAAAGTTGGTGTTTTTCTTTGTTAACTCAGTAAGTAGTGTAGCAAAAGTGTTGAAATTCCTGATAAATCTTTTGTAAAATGAAGTTAGTCCATGGAAACTCCTTATGTCAACACAAGCAGTAGGAGTTAGCCAATCAACGATTGCTCGGATCTTCTCATCATCCACTCATAAGCCTCATCTACTTACTACGTAGCTCAAGAATATCACTTCCTCCTAACAAAAGAAATACTTCTTGAGATTGCCAAATAATCTCTCGATACGGAGAATATCCAGTACGGCTCGGAGATGTTCATAGTGACTCAGCATGTCAGCACTGTAAACTAAGATGTCATCAAAATATACCACAATACACTTTCCTATCAGTCGTTTCAGCACATGGTTCATTAATCTCATGAAAGTGCTCAAGGCATTCAATAAACAAAAGAGCATGACCATCAATTCATAAAGTTCATGTCAAGTCTTAAATGCAATTTTCCACTCATCTCCTAGCCTCATGTGGATTTGATGGTAGTCGGACTTCAGATCAATCTTGTTAAAGACCTTAGCTCCATTCAGCTCATCTAACATGTCTTCCAATCTTAGAATAGGATACCTATACTTGATTATGATCTTGTTCACAGCCCGACTATCTACACATATCCGTTAAGTTCCATCCTTTTTTGGCACTAAAAGCATCAGTATAACATAAGGGCTAAGACTTTCCTTAACATACCCTCTCTTTAGTGACTCATTGACTTGACGTTGGAGCTTAGAAGCCTATTCATGACTCATTTGACAGGCAGATTTATTTGGCAATGCAGCACCGTGTATTAAGTCAATGCAATATTATGTGTCTTAAATTGGGGATAACCCCTTGGGTAACTATTCTAAGAACAGGTCAGCATATTCGTCTAACAACTTTTTTATTTTCTGGCATAGTTTACCCTACTCCTTCATCTCTAATAGGTACCTGACCAGCCTGTCAGCGTTAATGGCCTCTCAGAGCTCGACTCTACTCATCATCAAAGCCTTCTTCAATCTACAAGCAAGTTTAGCCTGCAGTTTATTAACTTTACTCAATGGCATCAAATTCAATGTAATCTTCCTATTATCTTTCTCGAATGTATACACAATCTGGTATCCATTACGAATAACTCTCATATTAAATAACCATAGTCTACCTAACAACAAGTAGGAAGTGCACATAGGTAATATGTTGCAAATAATCTAGTTAAAGTAATTTCCGATAGTGATCAACAGTAGTACTTACCAAGTGATGTGTAGTGCTCCTTTCTCACTCAACTAATGCAACTTGTACGGCCTTAGATGTGCAATAGTCAACAACTTCAATTTTGTAATGAGATTGGCTGATGCCACATTAGTGCAACTTCTACTATCTACGATGAGGGTACATACCTGATTCTTTACCTTACAGGTGGTATGAAACAGATTCTCTCTTTGCTCCTCCTCGCGTGAAGGTTCTATGTTCATTATGCGTCGAACAACCATAATCAACTGGTCCAAGTTCTCAACAAATACATCCTTTTCAATCAATTCTTTCTTGGTAGTGATCTTCTCCTCCTCAGATTCATCATCAGTACTTTCTACTTCTAGCTTCGGGACATCTCCCTTAATGACTATTGTCCTTCAATTCAAGCACTGGGCAACCATATGTTCGAACCCTTGGCACTTAAAACACTTGATCTGGCTCATCTACCTACCAGATCTCTACCTTTTCTCATAAGTTCAAGTTGGCACGTCATTGTCAAGTCGGTTTTTTTCTTCGGCTCAGATGTCCATCTTTCAAGTCGGCTTAGTACTTAACTGAACTTAGTAACTTCCCTGTCCAGATCGGCTAGTCGGCATTCTAGTCGGTACTCAACTTCTTCTTTATCTCTCTACTCATTGGGCTATTCTAATAGCTTCATCCATTGTGGTAAACAGTTAGAGTTCCAGAATGTCTCAAATGTCACCTCACAACCTAGTAAGGAACCTAGATATTGTTTGTGATGGTGGTTCCTCCACCTCACATCGAATCATGAGCATTTAGAATTCCTAGACATACTTGTCAACTGTTCGGCCTCCTTGCCTCAACTCCTGAAGTCGAGTAAAAATATCTTGCAAATAAGTATCCGATGCGAACCTATTTTTGAGGATTCTTTTCATTTCAGGCCAAGTATTAATCTCTCGATAGCCTTTTCACCTCCTTATAGCTTGGAAACTCTTCCACCACATGGCAGCATATCCGAAGAACTTAACAGCAATAGTTCTCACTTTCTTGTAAACCCCGTATTGATAATAGTCAAAAACATGCTCCACTTTCTCTTCCTATTTTAGATATTCATCAACATTCCCAGATCCATTAAAGCTTGGAATCCAAAACTTCACATGGTCAAATGCTTTAGGGACTCGAGCTCGCTCCTCTTCAAAATACTCTTCCTTATCTTCTTCATCCAATTCTCTTAGGTTTATCCTTCGTCTTACTCGTCCGCTTACTCCTTCACCTCGAGCTTTTCGAGCTAGATTCCAACTTCTAATAAGTTGAGCAACTTGTGGGGTATTTTACGCAACCTCAATCAATCAACAAGCCAATGTATGAACAACTCAGGTCAAATCTACCAAGAGGTTAGTTATCTCATCAAATCTCTCATCGGTGCTTCTAAGGGTTCCTTGAGACTGTCGGTCATGGTGGATAACTCCACTGTTGTCATCTCTAACACCAGCATTTATACTTAGATCCATCATTTCTCCAAACCAAAAACTAAACAACTAACAAACACAGCAGCTAAGATGAACACAGTAACTTACTCCATTTTACACACACAAAACAAAGTATAAACAAAACTTCAAAAATAAACTACAACTCAAACAAAACCTCCGCTTTGATACCTAGATAGTGCAAACTGTAACCAAGAACAAACAAGGCCAGTCTTTAGATGGGTTCAAGCTTGTCAAAAGCTTGAAAAGGAAGTAATGGGAAATATACGAAAGGACATATGCGAATGAAAAAGTAAGCAAAAGCCCACAAACAGCTCCAATGGATATAACGCACCAATGAAACTTTCGAAAAATCATGGCACAACTCGATATAACGCATGAGATGGTCCAGTAAGGTTACTCACTACCTAGCCTTACTTAAGGGTTAGGATAAGAGTAAAATGAATGTAAACAAAATAGTATTTATGAGAGACAAATGTCAAGCATATTAATATTTAATCTAATAATTACAACTACAAGTATAAAGGAGTATTTATACCTAAGAATTTAAGGCAACATACCTAAAAAGGATAAGATAAAAAGGATATTTCCCTAAAAAAGTAATGTACAAGAATACAAAAGGGTAAAAATGAATATTCAAGAAAAGCAATGATTAGTGTGGCAGATTCTACACGTAGCGACGATACATTGGTGAAACCATTGGAGGATGCAAATGAAAGTATATGGTCGGGTTACTTGTTCGAGTAGGGGTGCTTAAGGATCAATCCAGTCTCTCTCTCTCAACTTCTCGACAAAGGAGATACCAAGTCATTGGTCGGCTCGAGCGCGAGTGAGTAATCGTGAAAGGTTTGGTTGTTTTCTTGGTAATCTACAACTCGGCACACTTTAGAGAGATAGGCAGTCATTCAAATCAATATACAGAGTGACTCAACAAAAAAGTGCTCGGCTTCAATAGGGGTTAACTGGAGTAAAAGAATCCGCCTTATCGAGCTTTCTAGTCCTCAAGCCTAGCTGCGAGTTAAAGGCCTAATAGCCTTATTCCTATCAATTTGCTTGGCTTTTTTCGGGTCTTCCACTTCCTCATCAGTACTATATACCTCAACAGTTGAGGCTTCTCCTCGAATCCCTATGGTTCTTCTGCTCGGATACTGAGCAACCATTTGTCCAAATCCTTGACATTTGAAACACTTGATCTCACTCATCTTTTGTCTTAAGCTCTAACCTTTCTCGAACTTCCTTGGAATCTCCTTTTCCTTCTCCTTTGCTCGAGCTTTTTAAGCAGGTCAGGTCTCATCAACCTCACTTGACTCCATTCGCACAAGTCTACTATGAACTAATAGGCTATTGTTGGGTCGATTGACAGGGGGGTAAAACTTTCCTATTCGACGCCTTTCGATTCTGGGCAACTCAGATAGCGTCATCAAGTGATCTAATATCCATAGTTTCTTGAACATCTCCAATCTCATATTTCAATCCACTAATGAATTGAGATACAATTAGGTCTTCAAGCTCAATGACTTCTCATCGATTCATTAGCATATGAAATTCCTTTACATATGCATCAATAATCGATCCCCCTTGCCTCAGCTCTTGTAATCTTTTGAAAGCATCTTACAAATAGTAACTTGACACAAATTAACTCCTAACTTCACATTCTCCCTCTTTTCTTTGAGTGGCTTGCATGTTCTTCCACCATAGAGCAACATAACCAGTAAACTATAACATAGCAAGTCTAACCTTTGCATTGTCTAGTACTTCATAGCATTCTAATTGTTTCTCAATCTTATTTACCTAATCCAAGTAATCCGTGGCATCTCTACTCCTAGAAAAATTTGGAATGCGCATCTTTAACCCTTTAACTCTAGGGGCTTAAACATTCCTTTTTTTAGGTTTGTAGTACTCCTCCACTTCATTATCTCCTTCCTCTTTTTCCTCGTTGATTTCATCGAGTGTTAATTTACACCTAACAACCCTACCCACTTCTTCAACTTGGGGTGGTCAAACTAGGAGCATTAACTCAACCAAACTGACCATTGCATCTCTCAAGCTATTCACGTCATCGATATGAGCCATTTCTAGCTCGCTGCCTATTTTCATTTATGACAATCACCAAACTGGTTACCAGGTCTGTGAGTTTGTCCAATCAATCACCCATTGACTAGGTTATGAAGCTTCCTTATTGGCCTTGGTCATTCTTAGCACCACTTTCCTTGTTACCTAGAGTTATTTGAACACTTGAATCAAACACAGTCAACTACCTCACAAGATTGATGGTTGAAATACTACTCAAAGTTCTCTCCACGAATAATGACAGTAGAATAATAACTAATACCCCCACCATTATGTCAACTACAAGTGATGAATAAGAAATCACTTATACTTTGTTTTTGCATATAAGAAACGAAGGAAAACAAAGCATAAAATTTCTTTGACACTTTTCACCTACTAAACTCCTATGTTAACAACATGACTTCTGATGCATAAAAATGGTAAGAAATCACTCAAAGAACTAAGTAATAGAAACTAGCTTCAAACATAACCTGACTCTGATACCAAGATGGTACAATCTGGCATGGATGAAGACACGACGTCCAGTATCACATGAACCAAGGGGGATCGGTCCAAACCTTGAGACGATCCAAACGGTAAATGAAAGTCCAAGGTTAAGAAGGGGTCCTCATGCATCAACAATAGATATGACACACCAATGTCTTGCAAGAGCTTGGGTCACATTTGATATGATGCATAAATGTAACCGAAAATCACTTACCACTAGTCTAGGCTCAATCGGCTAGATAAAAGTAGTCGAAAGTAGGTAAGGAAAACACTTAACTCACAAAAATGTGTCTAAAAAGTCAAAATTGTATTCACTGTTGTGGCTATTACAATATATAAGTATTTATATGATCTAATTAGGGTAAATCCTAAGTTAGAATAAATTACAAAAAAAGATTCCTACTAATAAGGGAAAAGGGAATAATTTATAGGGGTAATGTTATAATCGAGCAAAAAGAATATCCAATGGTAGAAAGGACAATACAGATGTTAGAAAAAGATAGTACGTACGTTATTTGCTTATTCCGTAGTCCTAATGACATTACTAGCCGAGTAAAGCAAGTTCTGAACAAGCTAGGTCAGCATCAGCAGCTCGGATATTCAGGACTAGAAAAGGGTTGGTTTAGGCAACGAGTCATTGTTGGGTCAACCTTAGGTAGTTGGCTCCAGATTATTATCAAGTTGGCATCAACAGTACCGGTCGACAGTATTTTAGTTTGATACTTAGACAAGTGTGTTGTGGAGAGGTCAAATAAGCACATCAGCTAGTCATCTCGACAGCTTCTTGAATAATGTGGAGAGCAAAATAATCAAATATGTCAAACTAAAGAATGCACTGCTCCTCAGCATTCAACTCACTTCAAACAACTTAGCAAACTATCTAAGCAAGTCCTTGAGCTTAAGAGTACGTAATTGGTCTATGATCACTATCAATCCCTATATCAATTATCAACTTACTTATGGCTCAAGGATTTCTATCTTACCATTAAATGAGCTAGGGATTTTACTTTATTATGTTTTATCTACCATGTTCTCTTGTCATCTTTGCTTCTAACTTCTTTGGTTGTTTTTCAAATGCGCTAAGCTACTCTCTGCCTAACCTTTTATGCTAATCACTAGAGTCTCTAACCTATTTTATCAAATCTCTTGTTATTTTTATTATCTTTATGTATTCTACTTCATTACTGTTATTATTGATACTAACATTGCACTATGTCCTTTACTAGGAATCATCACCTCTAAGATAATAGTTTAAATATAACAAAATTTTTTCTAATTTAATTTTTTTTTAACATTGTTGGTGTTATCATCATACCTCTGTTATTTTCTATTAACACTATTGATTTAAATATTTACAACTATATCGAAATAATTATAGGTTTAGTGCTTTTGTATTTAATCCCTTATGCAATCCCAAAATCATTAATTACCTATATTCCTATCGGAGAATCATAGGATCACAATAGAATCACTTACTAACTAATATCGTAGGGTTTGTATCCCTAAAGTCCCTTTTAAAGTCAGTTAGTCATTATATTATTTTCAATTAAGGATATTAGATGAGGATATCATAAAGTTTATGGTTTTTTTTTTTAATCAAATCCAAAATGAGTTAACTTTTTTTTTTTTTAATGAAAACTTGTTTACTAACTAGTTATGAAGGTTAAAGAGTCCAAAACTACATATTTCTTACTTAACTATATGTTTAAGCACTTAAGCCATACACTTTCTACTATGATTTACTAATCTGAATATTAGAAAGTATTAAGTGACATTTTATTCCAATCAAGTATGTGAGTAATATTTACTGTATTTCTTACTACTTTGAAGTCATATACTACCTTCTAAGCTATGTAATATCTCCAGAACATTGATCTCTCTTATAATACAACTTCTATAGTTTTACGGATGAGCTTAATTGCAATTCTTTTCTCCTTACTCCTATTAAATCATAATTAATAACATAATGGCATCCAATTTTCGTTTTCCAGTCTCCCTAACTATCATCACATTTGCATACATAAGCTTAACTCATAAATTCTAACATGTATATTCTTTTTATAGATACCTTCATTTGTTTATGTAATATTTTATAATTTTGTTACCCCTCTTTGTGTAATGTTTAAGTGACATAGTTATGTACACCATATCCTTTTAATGTAGTGTTGGGTTGAGTATTTTCTAAATTAAGATACTCAACTCTTTCCTTTCATGTTATGACCATATCAATTAAATTAGCTGAGCTAAAGAACTTTCTACTATAATTTTTCCAATCTTGAGATTCTAAATTATAGGACCAAAGTATTCTAGTTGCTATGATGCTATGTTAGCACCCTCTGAGTCCTTCCATCTTTTATTCTACTTCCCATCTTATGAACTTATCTCTATGGTGAAGCAAATGAATTCTCAAATTTACCCTCTATTACATCTTTTGTGTTACCTATAGCTAAGTTTCAATCAAGATCAATAATAGCACTATTGGTTCTTTTCGTGTACTACATTACTTATTCTTTATTTTCCATTTGTGCACTTTGTTCTATAGTCATAATGTTGTTGCTATAATGATTGGTTTGTTATTTTATGTAACTTAACACAACTATCTATGGGAATGAGTTTGGAAAATCTTGACTTGTCTCCATCTTGAATCAAATGAGATGGTCCATGACTCAAATCAACTTGAATTGATTTAACTCGACTCAACAAGAACTAACATGACTCTTAACTAACAGACTCACAAGGACATTTACATAAACTTAATACTTAACAAAACATGACATAACACAACATATGCAGATTGTCAACAAAGATAGAAGACTCGATGAGAAAGAGACTAAAAAATCGTAGATTTTCCATTCTCTTGACATTTACCCATTACGCTAACATATATGGGAAGGATTTCATATTGTCTTAGTTATATCATTTCCTTCACTCATCAAGTTTCCTCTCATAGCAATGATTGTGGTTAAGGTTTAAAGTCTAACCTTTAGGTAGATACCCATTACAGGTAGTTGAGTAACTAATTAATCAAAAGATTTCTTTATTATTACTATTAGCTTTGTCAATAGAATTCTATAGTTTCTTATTAATATCATCATACCACTCATGATGGTTGTAATGTACTTGTTATACATTTGGTATTTAAAGTTAGACCATACATCATTGTTCATGATTATTATTTATTCATCAAAATGTCCAATGATCTCACTAAGTTCTCAAGCCGGCTACTACGATGGGTATGTTTCTCCTAAAGTTACTTCCAAGGTAGTTACCTATTATGCCTTTCCCTATTTATGAAGATTATCTCAAGGTATCATAGAATTTGATCTTAATGTATAGCATAGATAAGTTTGTTGGATTAATACAGATGCATAAGCTATAAATAGGTTAAGGACGAAATTTATTTCTAGATTAGCTCTATAAGAAATAGGGGTGATATCTCACAACTAAGATCCATAGGTTAAGGATGAAATTTATTTCTAGATTGGCTCTATAAGAAATAGGGGTGATATCTCATAACTAAGATCTAAGTTGTTTCTTTTTATATTTATTGTTCATTCTATAGATATCTTAATTAGCAATTGTCTCACTAGGTAATCCAATGTTTATTTCTTACTAATAATATGAACAAAGCCTGTAGTATACTTGGATTGCTACTATTAATATTAGCTAAATCAATGTACTAGAAACCATTTGCACACTTCTCTCATGATACAACAATTAAAAACATCTATAATTTCCATAAATCAATTAATTTACACACAAACAATAACCAATGTGCCCAAAAGATATAAGGAGTATAGAGTCTAAATTATAATACTGCATTTATAATGAGTACTTTGTGCTCCTATTTATTAAATCTAATACAACCCGTTTGAACTCCTCAAAACTTCTACATAATACACATGTATAATAGAACTAACATATTATAGTAAAGAACTACATATACTAATCTAATGAGCTTACATAGTAGCATTTTATATACATATTCAAGTTATAAGTTACTCAAATATACAAATATCTTCTTAGTTGCATATTATCTACTAACTATTACAAAGTCCTATTTTCATAACTTTAAGCACTTGTATTAAGGTGAAATAGGAAATATAGGAGCGAAGCTTCCATTGTTTCATAGTCATTACCCTTAGGTTTTTCCAATTCCTACCTATGCAAGCACATACAATTATATACACATAGCAACATAAGTAGATCAATAATAGATAATACATATACTTCTTAACTTGACCAACAATCAATTCATACAAATCTTTATCCCTTTCAATTACTCATCCAAGTTCATAAACTATGTGTATAATAACGTGAGTTTATCCTAAATTAAAGGTCGTCATATAATTCAATTCATTATATGATCTAATCGTATTAGTTTTAGTATCGAACTATATCCTATTATATAAAAAATCCAAGATTCAAGCAGTAATACTATAGCTTTAGCCACATGCTAAGTCTAAACAAAGTCCTATGTAGACATAATTGTATATTTCTGACCCTTTCATTCATTTTATTTATTTGAATTAGTAGAAACCATTCATTTTATTTCTAACTTATCATTCAATCTACGTATAGATTTATTATCAATTTATATTCATGTCAACAAGAAGAATTATATCAACAAGTTTTGTACTTACCTTTCTATGATGGCAATGATCCTTATGTTAATTTCTTCCTCTAATTAGTTTAGTGGGTTTAATAAGCGGGGAATTATAGCGTAGAGGAGCGATATATATATATATATATATATATAGAGAGAGAGAGAGAGAGAGAGAGAGAGCTGGGTCAGCAAAATACCCATGAAGTTCAAGTATTCTAATATTCTTTATGTTTACTTTTAATTTATGTGTCAATGCTATATATATATTTTTAAACTTCATTCCTCTTCTAGGTTTCCAATTCAAGTGGCATAAGAATACTTCTTTATCATTCATAGGTTATTACTTGCCGTCTCAGATCATCAAAAATTTAATATGCCCATTAATATTTATTAATAATTTTTTTTTGGTTAAGAGTGTAAAACTGTATAATTTAATATATTACATATATTTAATGAATACACATATTCTTTAAACACCATTTCATATCATTTCACTAACTTATCACTCAAATGACTCAACTTTTAAGAGCTCACTAATTCTCAGAGCTCAACTTTCCTGATTCTAATAAGTAATGTTGATTTATTTAACTTGTTAGTTATATTATTGTTTTATTCACCCATTTCCAAAATGCTATCCTATGAGATCACTTTGATTGGTTGTTATGACCCATTACAAATCTTAACTTATTCGTTTGTTAATTACTTAATTTAGTTTAACACAATAAATATTTTTATGTACAAATTTATATTAACTTAATACATATATATTTATATGCACTTTATATCTTAAATAAAGATATATTTAGTATGTGTATACCATTTTATGTTTGGATAAGAGGTTCCTTTAAAGCCTAATTACTTGCTTAAAAACTTAGATCTGACATATTTTCTATATATTCTATTCTAAAAAGTAAATGAGTTATGAGAGCCAAACCTTAACTATCAAAAACCCTAAGATATTTTGAGGAACTTCCAACAAAAATAGTAAAATCAATCTTTTCAAATCAAGGTCATTGAAGTAAAATCGTAAAAAACGGTTATCTCTCAATAGGATAAAACAAATTTGAATATCCATTTCCTCTAAATTGTAATTTAGTTTAGGAAAGAAAAAAACACCTATAAAAACATTAATAGTAAAATGAACCCTTTCAACATTATCCGATTCAATTCCTAACTCAAAAACACTTTACTTTTCTCTCGCGATTCCTAACTCAAAAACACTATACTTTTCTCTCGCTTTTGCATGCACTATCATACACAATAAATGATGTCATACAAATGCATCATCTACCTTTCCCATAATTGCCTAACTTAAGTATCATTTGGATTGTCTTTTTTTTATTTATTTATATCTTATCCATATTTGACTTATATTTATTTAAAATTTTATATTTAAAAAACCATCTTATTTATATCTGATCTTATGTATTTCAATTTCATAATAATAATGAATAGAATGATTAAAATATCATAATTGAGAAATAAAATTTCATATACTTTTAAGAGAAAAGATTTAAAAATATATATTTTACGCAATAAAGATAATTATTTTAATTGAATAATTAATTTTAAAATAAAGGTATATGTGAAATTATATTTTCATTATTTTAATATCTTATTCTTACCAAATGTAAAATTCAGTTAAACACCAAAAAAATACCAACAAAATAGAAAAAAGATAAATCAAATGTAGCCTTAGTTTCTTAGTTTCTCCTGTGCAAAATAAGAATGAAAGAATGAACACAATCTACGGACAGAAGTTAATTATTCTTAAGGATTATTGGCACTTGCCCAACAATTATCACTTTGTTTGGCATATTATGATCAATAAATTTTCTTTATACTTATGGATGATTTTTTTTTTTTTTTTTTTCAATTGATCACAAATTGGCCAATAAGAGACTGAAGAAACGGAAAAGCATAGATAAGCAGCAAAAACATCCAATTAGATTTATCTGCCGGAGAGTTTGAGGATAAATAAATCAAAATTTAGTTTCCTACTTTCATGTAACATGCTTCTTCTATAATGTCGAACTTCACAATAGAAGTGCCCCCTCCCCACGTTAGGAGGCAGAGGAAAATCTTTAGCTGGAGTCAGGAAGAGAATGACGGGCATACCTATCCAAACCAATTTCACCATAAAGAAACTACAAAACCTTTGAGTGTATGAGCCCTAAAACCGCATATTCTACAAATAACAACGGTAGCTGAAGCACTCTCCACATCACCTTGTTATTGCTGCTTTATCTCAGTAAAACTAACCTTCAAATGCTATTGTTTTGAGTTAGGCAAAGCTGTATTGCTCGGCTCAGGCTTGCTAGTCCATTAGCTAACATTGCTGCAACAGTGAGGGGAGCAAAAGAGGATCCATTTGTATCCCACCAACAAAATTTAGAAAGAATAAATAAGGTTTCAGTAAACCCTCTTTCTAGATACTGGCTTTTTCACTTCCTTTTTTTGAACCGCAGATGATCCTACTGTAGCCTGATAAAAATCCTTCAACCTTAACATTGGAGACAATAATGCGAAAGAGTAAGATATATAAAATAAAGAGGTAAAGTGAGTATATTTTTAGAAGCATTATCAGGACAACGCAATGTTTAAATTACCTAGGCATGCTGGCAAACAAGGCAATTACAGAGATCCCAGCAATCAGAGGAAATAGAGGTGCAGCATTTAAATCCTGCAAAAAATGGAATATATAAGGAAAAATCTAAGTAAAGGAACCGAAGCCCACTTGGAAGCATTTCTAAAAAGTCACTACATAAACTTTACCCTATCATACTTCTACTAACAATATCGTTTTCATCATTTACTTTCTTTTTCATTTTTAATAACAAAGAGGCATGGTTCTAATTAAATGGGCTATCTCCTAGCACATAAACTGTCCTACAGAACCTATGCACTGATTAAAGTATAGCATGTGCTATATATAGGTAGTCCAAAAAGGTTTCCTTAGTGGGTTTGAACCCAAGAACCCACGCATATTGTCATTAGAATTCCTGGGATACTCACACCCTCTTAGAGCGAGTTTGTTATCACTGCCTCTCTCACTTGTTATTTATCCTTTTCTCTTGCCAGCAAATTAATTATCATTCATAACGAGTAGCCAGCAAACATAACATAAAGACAAACCTGCTTATTGAAATTCTCCTCAAAAGTGTAAGTAAGAGGACCCACATGGATTTGAGAATTTTCCTCCAAGTCAACCTCAATAAACTTAGATTCAAACTTGTGGGTTGCAGATGGAAATTCAGAGCGGAGCTGAACAAGATGTTTACTCTTAGGCAAACCCTTCACCTGGAAAAAGTTAGATAAAGGAAGTGGGAAGACGGTCGCGATCTTAGATGGGTCATTGGCTGATTTAATCTCCACTAGAAGTTGTGGGTGTCCTGCAGTTTTCTGTCTTTCAACATGCCCACTCAGTATGGTAGATTCTGGCTGTTCAAAGACCACAAAGTCTAGACCTCTGATATCCTCAGATCCAACCTACAAATGCCAAGAATTACTCCATAAAGTACTTGAATCCCATCATCTAATTCATAATATCTGAAGATTAAAGAACTATGTCTATCTGTCAATCTATCAAAAATACCATCACCCTAAATATAAACATAGTTGGAATAGACAATAATATGATGCACGAAAACATGACTTTGAGGATGTGCATGCTCTTTGTGAATGGCACTTGGCATAAGCTACTAACCTTAAGAGTAACAGATTCTGGAGATGCCCGTTCAATTTTAGTCCCTCCAAAGTTGTCCCTCCGTACTACTTTTATCGTGTATGTAGTGTCCGGCAAAAGACCTCTCAAACGGAAACTTCCAGATGAATCTGTGACGGTTTCCTCATAGTAGCCTTTTGACACTGAACGAGCTTCAACAGAAACAGCATCTTTTGGCTGCCTGGACAGTGAAGCAACGGTACCCATTGCACTGCAGAAGGCTAAGCCAATTTAGACTCTAACTTGGCTCTAACTTGGCTACAAATAAGAATCTAGATAGGAGAACTAAATTATGCCCCACCCCCCAACCCCAAAAAAAAAAAGAACAAGAAGAAGAAGAAGAAGAAGAAGAAAAGAAAAGAGAAAGAAAGGTTGGATAAGCATTCATCAATATAAAGCAAACTCTTCCTCTTCTCAAATAGGAAAAAATGGATCATGCATGCTATACAAATCAGAATAATTTAGTAAATGAATTAATCAGACTGTCCTAAGGATCCCAAGCCTGAAAACAAAAGGTTCCATGGCTTTTGTGAAATGGCTCAGAAGTTTTGTTACTTGATGATGCCATATCAGCTCACAACCTTTTTCCTTTGATAGGTTTAACAAATAGTGCTTTAATGTTACTCTAAACAAAACCTTACAAATGCCTAAAATACAATGTCTACGATGCAGCTTCTTCAAGTAATGCTACAGTTGATAAGCAATGTCATAGTTCTCATGCGCATTCACTTACCTCGAATCAGATATATAAACCATTTATAAAGGGTCAGGGATTGAATGTATACTACATACCTTACAACCGCAAGTTCTCTAGCATTATATCTTTATAATTTATAATGAGTAATTATGTAAATTCTACAAATATGACATTTAATTATTTTATTATTTTATTCTCTTAAATTCAAATTCACTGAGCCACTTTTACTAATTTTTATAGCTTTAATGTAAAATTCACGTTCGATCAAACAACTTTTACGATTGCTCTAAATTGTACATACTAATTCCAAACCGTCTAACTATGGGGCTTACATTTCCATCACCCTCAGAAAAATAAATTCCATTTTTACATCATTTTTAATCATTTAAGATTTTTTTTTTTTTTGGGTAATTATCAATACAGAAAATTCATCTTATATAAACCCGATTGAAAGAGGTTTCAATCAATATGGCCATGTCTATCTATGAAAGGCTTAAACAATTTCAGAGGAAGTAAACAATAGCACCCTATTCCTTCTAAATCAATCACCAATGCAATGATCAACAAAGTGACCATGTATATCAACAAAATTTTCGGTATTATTCTAAATCATACATAAATACTGGACCAAGAATGTAATTTGGAATGACCCAATTTCTCATAATCTAATGATGCAGGAAGTAATACTCCAATGTTGAAGATCCAGTTGACCATTTTCATTTCCATTAAATATGATCACACATGGACATAATGATTCGAATTCGAAATAGATCTAAAAGAACCTGTAAGCAACTCGAGTTGCTTCAAAAAAAATCTCCCTGGACTCTCCTGAACCAAGCTCTATTGCCTCAGCTGAAGGCGAGAAGGCATACTCCTGAAAGAAATGAGATAATGTCACTACGGATTTCTTAATTTTATTTGAGCAATAATCTCTTTCATAATTATATGTTGATTATATACTGCAACAAAATCAAAACTAGTAAAGAGGCAGTCAGAAGAAGGAAGATACATCTGTCAACTAGGAGTGACAAAACATTAAGAAAAGCAGAAGTAATAACATATTGTTTCATACAATAAAATCATTTCCATACCTTGAGCACGGGACGCAAATAAAAGCTTCCAGGAAACAAGCTGTCAAATAGAAAAGTTCCACCAGCCCCAGATACCGAGTTGTTTCTATAGCCATCATCCCCACTTAATGACAGTAAAACAGAAGGAATGGGTTCTTTAGCATCATCTTTAGAGTATACACGAACAGATATTTGACCAAGCTTCTGACATGAAAAGGAATTGGGCCCAACTTGCTTTACATGATATCCAGGCTGCAGGATAGAAGAGAAGTACAAGGAAATGCAGTAATTAATTATCAACAGGAGAGGTGACTTAGCCATTGTAAACCATAAACAATTATGTGGAAAAGAGGGATGAAAGATTAAAGCACCCGACAAATTTATTATGATAAACACCAGTTATGTCTGAAAGGTCATATGACATCGAACTTCAGACTGCGATTTATTTTTCACCCTCAAATTAATGACTAGGTGATTGTATAATTGCTCTCTGAGCACAGAGTGACCCAAATTTCACATGAAAATCTGTTCATACCAGAAGACATGGAAACCAACCCCTTTGACATGAGTTTGCAAAAGGCAAATCAGAAGGCATGAATAATAAGGAATCGCCAGAAGACATCAGTTGGTTCCCAGTTTGCATAGTGAAGCAATTTATGAGAGTATTCCTTTTAGTATTGTTTTAAGAAAGAATGCCAAGGATTAGGAAGGTTCACATGCCAGAAGCAATAGTTAGAAGAAAAGCATGGAAACAACAACATCATCCATTTTTCTTCAGGGCTGAAAGCAAGGGAAAACCATAAAAGAACATCCTCATATGTAACTAACCACCCAATATAGTGCAAGCACCAATGATTCCAGGGACAAACCTTTGAAGCCTCAATTCTGTAAGTTGTATCATCATATAGAGGCCCTGCAACAAATATACCATCAGCAGCAGAGGTAGTTTCAAAAGCTGTTTCACCTTTTCGAAGTGGAGCATTCTGGCTTTCTCCTATAGCTATAACCTTAATATCAACATCAGAAATGGGTGGTGAGACTGATCCTTTGATGTACAACCCTTCTCGACCTGAGAAAGGAGCAACTGAAGACTGACAACCACCACTTTCCACCAAAACCTATCAAAAAAGGGGAAAAAAAGTTGATATACAACTGGGTACCTAAATATGGAATGGAAAAAACACACGTGAAAATGAACCCTGCCTCCACACCCCAAGCTCCCATAACCCAATATCAGGAAGTAAATAAATAAACAATGCTTACTTGATGTTGTCTTGGATAGAAGAGAATCTTCTTCTCCCCAGCATTCCTGCAGACATCAAAGTTAGATTTAAGGCCATTGACTCAAACTCAATCATACAAAAATTTGAAGAATTTTGAAGCAAGAACAAGCATATCAGCAATCATTACAAGAATGGAGTCATAGATAGACCCGAAAAAAGTAAGGCTGAAGCTGCCTTGCAATGATTAAAGGGTAGATTTAGGGAATGTAAATGAGACAAATCAACTCTTAAACCACTTGAGTTCGACTTGACATTTACTCAAAATTCAACTTGGTTACAGTTAAGTTCAACTCGAGCTCAAGCTACTTGAGTAGCTTGTTGAGTCGAGCTCAAGTTTCATAATATTTAGTTCAATTAGCTCACCAACATAATCAAACTCTGAATCGAGCTTAAATATTAGTTGATTTTGAATCAAGTTTAGATAATAGTATCATTTTAAATATATTGATAATATTTTTTCAAGATTATCTAGTTGAAACAAACTTGATTGAGTCAAGCTCGAGGGACTACTTCAAGTCAAGCTTGAGACGAGCTCAAACTCAAAATTACAAGATTGAACAAATTCAAACTTGGTGGCACGAGCTTAAAAATTTTGCGTTGAGCTCAAGTCAAGAATTGAGCTCAACACTATATAATCTCGACTCAATTCATTTACAACCTTAGCTAAATTAACAACACTAATATTACACAATAAACATTATCTGTTTGAGTCCAAACATGTTCATAGAGAGAGAACATAAAACTTTAATGAACACTGAACAGCTTCATAAGCATAAGTATGGATATATGGCCATGGCACATGCATTTTCTTCTTAAAAAAACCAAAAAATGGTGAATTCATATAACAATGATGATTGTTTTCTGATGGTCAACAAACATGCAGCACACAAGTGCCTGTCAACAGAAATTAACTGAAGCAGTGATCTAAACGGTGACCATCCAGTGATAATGTCTTGTAAGCAAGGCTGTACAGTCAGTCTACTGTGACATTTTGAGTATCCATCATAACCATTCTGACAAAAGCATTTCTCTACTCCATGATTGTCGAACAAAAAAATAATACTCTCCACTAGATTCTTTATGAAATCCAATTTATTACTCTAAAACTCACTACAAAATTATGTGGTTGATAAAAGATTCTATTAGGATCCATTATGCAATCAAGGAGAACAAAGGAAAGAGAGGTTGCTCTAAAATTGGAAGCATCAGCATGACTTGACATAAGTGACTTCTACATTCAGACTTTAGCTAGCAGAGAAAGGCACTCTTATCATGTTATGTTTCTTTCTTTCTTCTTGGGCTGTTGTGTGTAAAGGTGGTGGTGTTAGTGGGTTCAGGTTGGTGAGTGGTTGGGGGTTGGTGGCTTGCTGGGAGGGTGATGGTGTAATGCAATAACTTAATCTATAACACAAAAATCATTAGACCTTTGAGTCCACTCACATTTTTGACATTTGCAATCCATTTCAACAATCAATTTGATTACAAAAACAATGCAATATCTCATGTCTAATCTGATCATTTAATGTAATGTGAGGAGAGTAATTTGTGAGGCTACCATGCTCCCAAGAAGATTAGCAGACCAATACGAGGCTAGTTGCAGCATATGCTATATAAAGCCACAATGAAGTTCCATCAGAAGATACAAGAGTAGAATTAACAGAAAGGTTGAACATTCTACCGGGAATCTCGGGGAGCGAATGTAAGTTTATCTCCAATATCAGCCCATAGTGAATATTCAAATCTTGCAGTATCCTTTTCTGCATCTCCGTCAGAAATTTTCTTGGCAATACTAGTATCAATAGTCTCACCCTCTCTATTTACAACATCCAGAATAATTTGTTCGGGAAAATGAAGTGAGTGCGCATCAACATTAATTTCACCTTTAAGGAGATATTTCTCTCCTCTCAACATTACAGGCTACAATAACAGCAACATGAATGTCAAACAATGTGATGAAGCAGAACATTTTTACCTTAAGTATTTTAAGGTTACTATAGAATTTTCCAAAAGAGAAAACTGAATAAGCACATACTGAAGTGTTTGATGTGTCAATCTTCACTGAGGAACTCCCAAAGAACACACATGAGTCAATGAAGTATAACTCATGGACACCAGGAAATTCTACACATATACGTTGCGGACCTTTCTGCAGGTTTCATGAGCAACAAAAACATGCATATTATCAACACAAAAACATATCTAGAATGCGTAAAAATTTGAAATGGAAACCTACCTTTATGTTCAAATTTACTCTTGAACCATCGGGCTGGGACAGAAAAGCATTGACATCATGAGTGGAGATGATGTTAATCCAAAAACCTTTCTGCGTGAATACAACGCCTTTCACATCCTCAGCACCAACATCAAGATCAACACTGCTACGCTCCCAGCACCAATCCCCTTCCCCAGACTTTTCATTCAGGGAAGTGTGCTTGACCTTAGTAGATAAAGTGGGAGGTTATCCAGCAAGAACTAACATTTTCTTTGGGATTCAACAACAAAGATTTTATATATGAACAATGAAATGCCTAATTTCTTCCCTTTTTTTTATTGGGATGAAATATGAAAGGCCCAAAATTGTCAGTTGAAATTATTACTGTCAAAAATGAAGTTATCTGCACAGTTCAGACTTTCAAGGAACAGTGGCCTACCTCAAGCCTGTATTTACTAGGAATGACATCCTGAAAGATAAAATTGTTGCTATCATCAGTCAAATGGACTGTCTTCTTTTCACCATGTCCACCAGTCAGTCTCACGAGGGAAACTGAAACAGATGGGCCACATTTATCCTTGCAGTCCACATGGCCATGAATGTTGACTAGAGCCTTCACATTTAATACCATGAAAAAGGAGACATAAAAATAGATTAATTTGCAAGTAGGTGACACCACATAATAAAAGAAAATCCCAACGTGTAACTACCCAATTCATAGTAAAATAATTTCTTATTTGGGAAAGCAACCTGGCTTATAACTACCCAGAGGATAATAACTGCTCCTCCCATAAGAGATCTAACCAAGTAAGACACGGTTCTCCATTACACTCAACTAAAGCAACAGTTTTTTCCACAAACAAATCAATCAACTATAAACCACGAGGAATGCAATATAAATAAGCTGACTGTTGGGAAGGATTAGCTTAAAGAATGCAAAAAGATTATCAATTAAACAAATACAAAAAAAAAAAAAAAACAGATAAAGAATTCCAGTATAGATACATAAGTAAGGGCGCATTAGAGAGAGATAACAAATCCACAGGAGTGCCCCTGGACTCCATTCACATGAGATTCTGACTCTAAAGTAAATGCCTAATCATTTCATTGAATGTAATAAGGCCTGAATCACATTTCTATTCCTTAAGAATTATATAATCAAAGTAATAGCTTATTATCTTGTTTAGTTAGAATAAAACGTGATACATGGAATATACTAGGAATAGAAGTGAATTAACAAGAATAACCTTTCTTTTTTAAGTCGAAGCTGCCAAACCTTAGCAACCTTTCTACTCCTGACCACCAATGCATTGCACCACTACCCTACTAGATGAAGTACCATGCCCTTTTAACCCAAGGGTCGCAACCCACCTAATTTAACCATAGCACTTAACCATCTATTCGACCTAAAGGCTTTGACTCAAGTTCATGGCTATTTGTAATGGGTCTATAGGTTTTCATGGTTCTCAGTTCGTGGTCATGGGTCTAAAGTTCTGTGGTTTGTGTATCTGGTGGGTCATGGATATGGTGGATTGTGGTTTGTGGTTCATGGCTCTGGTGATGTGTGGTTCATGATACTGGGATCAAAGGTCCGTGTTTCAGGTTCCATGGTACTGGGTTTGGATCGGGTCCAATTAGTGGTGGGGCATCATACTGGCAGGCAGGTGGTAAGAAGAAGACGACAAGAAGATGAAGAAGGGCAGTTGGAAAATATGACCATAAATAAAGAAGCAATAGTCATTCAAAGGGTGCAACTGATGAATAGCTTCTTTTATGTAGCAGGATTTCTTTCCACGTTGAATAGCTATTCATTTAAAGTAAACACTACAATAAACATGTTTTATAGAATAGATGGGAAAAAGCCATTCCCCCTCTATTTAGTGAAGTGAATGTGCTGAAAAATCAATACCCTATTTTCAGATTATGAGCCATAGTTCCCAGAACAAAAGAAAGCAAATTTCCATAGAGGCTACAACCAATAAAAGTAAATGGAACCTTGCTGAAGATGGCAATGTTAGAAATTTACCTGAGAGAATTCAAGATTGAGCAGTGGACTTTTAATCACAACATCAGTGTAGGGTGGCGAAAAAAGAAGTCCAGGAGCACTCTCTGGATTAGCAGCCAAAGCAGCTAAGCGATACTCACCCGGTGGAACCTACATGACATTAACAGCTCAAACCTAAATAACAGATGAGCAAAATCAAGATATAAATGACAAAATAAATAGCTACAATGACTACTTTATCACATTCTTCCCCATGCTATTGGTGAATAATGAATGAAACTATCTAGATAAGCATAAACAGATAGTCCCAATTTCAAAAGCAAGAGTGCAAATGTTGGCAGATAAAATCAAATGCCTAGGAAAATCTTATCATTGTTCTGTCAATTGTGCAATTTTTTGGTGGTAAAATCCATTCTGAAAACTTGAAATGAAGTAGCTCAGCATTTTAAAGAAAGGGAAAAATATATAATAAAGATGTGTGTGTGTGTGTGTGTGTGTGTGTGTGTGCTTTCCCTACTGGCTGCATAGTTTTGTGATGGAGAAAAAGGCTTGAATGTGCAGCAATTATAGGGTCGCCTAAAAGCTTGCCAGTCTGCCAATATGTTATTAGGTAATTGTAGAAGTTCTCCTACTTAGAGGTATCTGTTAGAGAAAAACTCAAGAATGAGAATTCTACCACCAATGGTCTTGACATTGTTGCTATATTCTGGAGACATACATTTTTATCAATAACTTACTAGAGACCCAACCGATATTTTAAGTAAAATCTTACACAGGTCACTGAGATCTAGGTACAGTAATCTGTTGAAATCTTAAAAACCACATTTTACAAATAAACGTGAAGAACTTCACATCCACAAAATGACAAGGACCTTGATACTTTCCCTTATTTCTTTTTATTGTCGAGGGACAGCTATGTTGGGAAATTCCTTTACCCAAAACAAAATGTTGGGAAAGATTCTGACAGACGAGAATATAGTGTACATATTCTATGTTGTATTTGATTCAGAAAAGGGAAAGCCTAGAATTAAAGTTATTCCTGGATAAAAGTTTACAGGAAGCACAAAGCCGTCTACACTACTACGTATCCCAAAAAAAAGAAAAAATTGTCTACGCAACTAACAAAAGAATACAGCAGTCCTAGTTAAGAAACAGAGTGGATCTGCCCAAAATATTTTTCATGTGTTAACCATCATAAATAAAGCAACATGTAAACGTATTAATAAAATTAATCAAAAAAATATGTTTATAGATCAATATAGTTAGTTAAAATCATACAATTAGCCAAACAACATAGCTAATAGGCAAAGAAATTCTAACGTAGAGAGAACAAACCCTATGTATAGAGGATTAATTAGGCTTATAATCTAAAGTGAATCAATTGAATTGAGTAAAAATCAATTGATAAATCATAAATAAAATATAAGATCTATAATTAAATAAATGACCACACGAAATTAATCGAGGTTAATTAAGTTAATGAAGTATAACAATCAAATTTTTAACATAGCTATATATTGCATATAAAGTGCGACTTCACTTGTGGTGGCATGGAATAAGTGTCTTCACATTGTCGCGTTTAACAAATGCAATACAAGTACCAATAGGTAAAGTCACAGCTAGAAAGTGCGACTTTTCTGTAATTTTTGAAATTGTATCTTTAAGATGCGATTTAACGATGGTACTTAGGTGATTTTTTTTTATATAATTTATATTGATGCATTTTTTTTTATATATCAATGGTAGACATGCATCTCTCCTAAAATAAGTACTTGTCAACTTAATAATTACAAACACCAAGTAAAGTATAAATTAAGTTTATGTTTAATTTAACTTTTTTTACACAACAAATAAAACTTTAGATCATTTATATTCTTATATTACTGGTGAAACTATAGCATAACACAATTCTATACTTAAGTTCTGCCAGTTATGCCTGTTGTGAATGGTTCCACTTTGCAGCAACTTCAAATAGCCTTGCCCGAGTAAAGCATATATTAAGTTTATGTTTAATTTAACTTTTTTTACACAACAAATAAAAATTTAGATAATTTATTTTCTTATATTACAGGTTGAAACTATAGCATAACACAATTCTATACTTGAAGTTCTGTCAGTTATGCCTGTCGTGAATGGTTCCACTTTGCAGCAACTTAAAATAGCCTTCCTACCTATCCTGGTGTGTTGTTGTAGAATAACTGATCCTGAGGAGAAGAAGGATTATAAACAATCCCAACTAGTCATTCCATATTCAAGCTGGGGCCATAGAATGGAATAGAAACTATTCAAAAGATAGCTATCCTGCTTCCAATTATTATCCTCAACTAAATGCAATCTCAACCATTTTGATGCATCATTCTGTAAAAGAGCAGTGGAAAAATTGAACATAGTGAACACTGTAACTGCCTAAATCCAAAACCACCAAATTGTTGGGAAGCAATTAAACAAGCAAATCTGACTCAAAATTCGATGGGAGCTAGCATTCTCTTTATCAGGCGTGAGTAAATTAAACCTTTTAAACCATCAACAAGCATGCAATGATTAAGGTTACAAGGACAAAAGCATTTCAAGAGCCAAATACCCCTATGTTGTCTGATCAATCTAACAAGAAAAACAAAAGAAACTTCAAGGCAAAGATGTATCAGCTCCTCCACTATAGATAGCCTACTACAATATAGATAAATGGGTCTTGGCTCAAGCCAAGACAAGCTCAAAGGTACCAAAAAGAGAAGCACATACTGTCAATTTCCATCAATTCACCGTGTTGCCCACTTGTAATTACACATAAATACCTGAAAGCAGAAGTTTCCGCTAGCATCTGTATATTTCATTTGTGGCTTGACATTTTCTGGACCATGAGTCAAAGTAACCTAGAAATCGAGTTTTATTACTAGATACTTAATGCACATTATAGAAGTAATTTAAGAATGACAAAAAGGAAATAAAACTATGGAATTACCTTAGCTTTATGACCAGCAGAAACCATACAAACTGTGCCACAGACATCATAGGAAACTGCCCTTATGTCAGCAATTGAAGCTATATTTGGCAACACCTAAATCACCAACACAAGCACAACAGAATAGAAGTGACAACCGTATTGGATGCGATATAACATTGAATTAAGAAATCGCTCAAACATATGTACTTTACCATATAATCCTTCAGCATATCAAACTGGTAATGTTCCTTTCTAGCTTCTATGGTATAGCGATTAGAAGTTACCTATAACCATGAAAAGAAACATCAGAATTCAGATACCTCCACATATTATCTGCCAAATATTTCCATGTTCATGCATCATTATCACAATGAACCTAGTTCCAAAATAATGTTTATAAGTTGCCAATACATAACATTAAGGAACACAGCTGCAGTTTTCTGTATGAGGAGATAAGCTTATGTATTCACTTGACAATTTACAACCAAGAGAAGCAGAAACAGTAATATAAGCTCCATTTAAAGCTTCCAAACATGCAAAGAAGTAGATAATCCTTTAAAAGGCGTCAACTTATGATCAACCAGTGTAGAAAGTCATCCAATCAACCCCACAGGTTGGCCTTGTGGATAAAAAGCCCAAGAACTTTTATGACAGTTTACATAAGGTTTTGGATTCAAATCCCACTATGCACTCTTTTTTTGCAACCTACATAGCAAGCTTTACTTAACCAGTGAATGTGTCTTGAGATCCTTATAGGGTGGTTCATGTGTCCAAAGTAGCTAATCCAATTACAGCCATGCTCCTTCGTTAATCATAAAAAGAAAAGCCATCCAATCAGCTGACAGAGGAAGGGAAAAAAGCATGAGTACCTGATCAAGCTTATAATACCCTTGATTGTCAGTAATGGACCTTTCATGACCGTCAACTACTATCTTAACACCCACCACCCCATTGTCATTTCCATCAAGAACTCGACCACCAACAGAAAAACCTGTAACCTGAATAGACAATGACAGCAATTAGTCTTTACTTAAACATTAACCAGAAACAAGTGAGTTGGGTGGGTGTTAGTAGACAAACATGTTGCAGCAACTGGCTAACAAGAAAAATCTGAACCAATGATGATAAGATAAAGCACCAAATTCAACACAAGAAATTGTTGTCAAGAAGCATGCAAACAGCATCGAGAAGAGAAATGAACAACTATCCCAGGGGCCTCATTTATCCAAATTATATTAACACTCATGATTATTTGATGGAATGCTGGGTAAGAGGACACGATATGAATCTACAGCTCTCAATTCGTTGGTACTGGACTCCTCCTGTCACTAATTATTAAATTCTAAGCAATTGGAAGCTATCGAGTCATATTCCTGAACATTTCAAATCCTACTTCATAAATTAACCAAATGAAACAGGAATTGTTAAAAAGCTGCAAGAAATCTCTAATGAAAACTATACCTAACCACTAAAACATAACCAAAAACTTCAACTAAAAATTCAGAACTACCAAGATCATCAAGAAGATGATAAAGGGAATGGCAACAAGATTGTGAATGTGATAGCAGGAAAACGTTCTAACCTAAAACCCCAGTTCCAATAAAAGTATATATAATGTACTTAAACCCCAAAAAATATTCCTAAAAACAGAGGACATATTCAATGGATCATAGTACCATTGAGAGGCAAATGATGCGAAAAAAACTATGACATGACCATGAAAGCTCATATATGTTAGTGGCAGCCTTGCATTAATACCTGTATCCGGCTTTTAATGGACCCCAAAAAGGAAGTCCTAAGAGGATGGATTTTCTTGGGAAATGTCTAGAGAGAGAAAACCCTTTCTCTTCTCTCTAGATTTTTTCGTGCCTTGTCATCCCCTCTAGAAAACCACTTTTTTTAGAGTCTCAACCCTAAACACTCTCTTTTCTTCCGGCTGCCTTTCGTTTCTTTTAGTTATTTTAATTTTACTCCATTTAGCATCTTTCCGTGTTTGTTTTCCCTTCTCGTTCTCTAGTGCTTCTTTGTTCTTGTTGTGTTTGTGAAGTAGTTTTTTTAGTTAGTAAAGGTTCTGTTAGCCTATTTCTTTGTTAGTTTTCTTGTTGTGCTCCTCGTTAGTTTTTTGGCTGTGCTCCTCGTTAGCTTTCTTTGGTCTGGGTCCAGCTCCTCTTGTTCTGTATTTCGTTCTGTTTGGTGCTACTTCGTCTTGGAGTAGCAAAGTGTTGAGGCTCTTATTGTCCTTTTGTCAGTCCAGTTTTTTAGTCGTAGGAAGTCATGAGGATGCCTGTGAGGAGAAACAAAAAACTTGTCATCTTGGAGTTGATAGAAAAAGCCAGTAAAGAGGTAGGCATGGTGGCCTTTCGCCAGAAAAGAAAAGCAAAGCATAGGAGTTCTTCCTCTCCCTTGGTGGAGTCGGCGTCCATCCCATCCAGTGGCTAAGCGATTCCTGTTTTGAATAAGACTATTTCCCTACCTGTTTCTCCTAAAGATAGTTAGAAGGTTGTAACGTCCATTAACATTGATATGACTACTCGTGAAAAGCCAATCCAGAAAAAGACAAATGTTTGCAAAAAGGTTGCCTTTTCTGTTAATGTGTCAAGATCAAACAATAAAAAGCAACGTAGTCCTGTCTCTCTCTTGAGTGAAAGTCAAAACTCCATATCTAATGACACTTTAAATGCTATGTCCAAAGTGGTAGATGAGATGGAAAATTATTCTAAACGGTTTGGCAAAGTAGCTTCTGAAAACCACCCTCCATAGAGTAGTTTACCATCTAGGTCTTATGCAAATATGGTTTCTCCAACCCAGATCAACTTGCTTCTCCTAGAGTTAAAGTTGCACTATCTTACTACCCCCTTACTCATGAAGAGGATCATATGATTGTCAAACCTCCCAGGGAGGTTTTAGAGGTGGGAGAGAAAATCTGACAATTTATTCTAGTGGGCTATTTCCTGAAATGCAACTTGGCTTTCTCAATGGTTCAAAAAATTGCTATATCGTCTCAGAGTAAAGAGGGACTTTTAGAAGTTTTGACCAATGGATATGAGTACTACTTTAAATTTGCAGATAAAGATTCACTACGTAGAGTATTACAACAACCATGGAGCTTTGCTAGATAACTTCTAATCCTTGAAAGATGGCATGTAAGCATGTTCCTAACGCAAGTATGGCCTAAGAAAATGCCAATTTAGGTCAAGCTATAGGGTATTTTTTTGGAATTTCTTCATAATGAAGAAGTAGAATATACAGTTAGTGCTATTAGTAGACCTCTCAAAGTTGACATTATCACGGCAAAAAATGAGAGTATAAAATATGCCAGAGCTTCCATTGAAATCCAAGTAGATGGTGAGTTTTTGAAGGCATTTGAGATGGAGTGTAGACATGGTTCAAGACATAGAATGGATGTTGAGTATCAAACGGTCCCCCCAAATGTATAGGCTATTAAGTTTTCAAACATAGCGACAACCAATGCCCCATTAAGGAATGCATTGAAATTGAGTCATCTCAAAAGGAATATAACAGTAAGAATGCTACTGGTGAAATTCCAAATGATGTCGAAGTAGTAGTTGAGAGACATGCATCCTCTCATGAACGTTCTATCATTGGCCATGGTGATGCATTAAAGGAGAAACAATCCAATAACATCTAAAGACATTGTACTAGAAAAACAAAATGCAATGCCTTCTAAGTCTAAAACAACAAAGATGCCGGGGAAAGGAAAGGAGATTAAACATACTGTTGTATCGGTACCAATACCTACATCCTCTAGATTTGAAACTATGGATGATGTTGATCCATCTAGTCCAAATGGAAAGAATTTGGGTTGTCGAGGATATATACTTTCCTCCTCTTCTAAAGAACGTCCTCTGTCATCTTCTTCTTCTTTTGTGCCCGATTCCTTTGGAGTATCATGGGAGCCCTCAAGTGAGCAGGAGAATGAAGTGAAGCAGCCAGCTGTAGGAGAAAAGCGAAAAGAGGAATAGAGTGATATTCTTAAGAAAAAAAAATATCCAAGAAAGAGATAAGGCAAGTGGTAAGCTTGCCAATTCTGATCGCTGTTGATTTTAAAGGCCTCACATCCCCTTATACATATTTATAATAGGAACTTGAAATATACATAGGTTGAATGACCCAACCAAATGTAAGGATGTAAATAGATTTTGTAATGAGGAAAATCTTTCTCTTGTGAGTTTATTAGAAACAAAGGTAAATGAACAAAACTTTCAAAAAGTTACAAGACGGATTGCACCAAATTAGATGGTGGAAACAAGCTTTGTCAATCATATTTGGGTTGCTTCAAAGCCGAATTTTTTGGATATTACTATTTTGAATGTCTCAAGGCAATTGATTCATTGTTTCTGCAAGTGCCTTATTGAGAACACGTCTATTTCTGTAACCTTTATTTATACTGCAAATGATGAGCATAATAAAGAAGAGTTGTAGGGAGACTTGTTAAGACTAAAAGCTACTGTAAATGGCCCATGGCTCATAGCTCATGGCTCGTCATGGGGGATTTCGATTGAGTATAGATCTATTGCAAAGAAATCAGGAGGGCTTAAACTAGCAACAAGAGGAATGAATTCTTTTAACACTATGTGCTATCTTCTTAAAGTTGAGGAAGCAAATACGATGGGACCATTGTTTACTTGGACGAATCAAAGGGATTCATATTCAATTTTAAGGAGGCTGGACCATGGTCTTATTAACCAGTTATGGATGTCTTCTTTCTGAAACTCAATGATTTGAATATGCAACCCTAGCCTTTTTGACCATTTTCCGCTAGCTATGGATTTGGCAAATCACATGGATAGTAATAAATGATCCTTCTTCAAGTTTTTCAATATGTAGAAGCAACACTCAAAGTTCCCTCATATTGTTCAAGAAGTTTGGTGGCAAAATATAAAAGGACCAGCTATGTTTATCTTTGTAGGAAGCTCAAGTTACTTAAAGGCAGATTGAAGACTTTAAATGCTTCATGTTTTTCAAATTTGTCAGAACATGTAAAGAATGCTAGAGTGGAGCTTAATACTATCCAAGAGATAAATAGATCAAATCCATTGATGGCAAATTGGGAGCAAGAAAAATCCTTGTGACAAAAGGCTAGAGCTTATTGGATTAAGTTTGGAGATAGAAACAATAAATATTTTTTCAATCTCCTAAAGCAAAGGCAATACAAAAATAATTTTGCGTCGATCATGAACAGCCATGGAAACAGGTTAGAAGACTGAGACAAAGTAAAATCTGCTGCTATACATCATTTCAAGGAGATGTTCAATGCTACTCATTCTAGAAACCAAAATTATGATAAGTTGTTCTCTCTTTAGCTCCAAAGCATCTTATTGGAGGAGAATAACAGGTTAATCCAACTGATTATTGAAGAAGAAATCAAACATACTCTATGGTCTTTAGCTAAAGATAAGGCACTAGGGCTGGATGGTTATGAAGCCAATTTTTTCCATGACACTTGGGACATTGTAAGAAAAGATATATGCATAGCTATTAAGGATTTCTTTATGTCAAGTAAGATGTTGAAGGAGATTAATTCATCATATCCCTCTTTAATCCCAAAAAAAGAGAATCCCTCCTCTTTCCCCAACTGTAAACCTATTGCATGTTGCAACATAATTTACAAATGCATCTCAAAAATCTTAGTTGAGAGATTGAAGAATGTTCTTTAGTATGCAAAGAGCAGATGGTCTTCATAAGAGGTAAGAGAATTATTGATAATATTCTAGTTGCTCAAGAACTACTTCATGAGTATCATAAAGATAAGAAGGGACCTAGATGTGCCATTAAAGTGGACTTTATGAAGGCCTATGACAATGTAACTTGAAGTTTCCTAGATCATCTCTTTAGAGTTTATAGTTTCCCAAAGCAATTTATGAAGTGGATCATGGCTTGTGTTGCTACTGTAAAGTACTCCATCAACATAAATAAGGAACTTGCAGGCTATTTTTTAGCATCGAAAGGGATAAGGCAAGGTAACCCTATCTCTCCTCATCTTTTCATTTTGGTTATGAAATTTTTCTCCAGTATTATAAGAGAAAAACGAAACGTAGCTGATTTCAAGTACCATTGAAGATATAATAGATTAAGGCTAAATCATCTTTGTTTTGCTAATGATGTTTTAATTTTTGCCAATGGAAATATTCGCATAATGGAGCATATTAAAGATGGCCTTCAACAATTCCACTTGTTCTCTAATCTTAAGGCAAATCCACAAAAGAGTCACATTTTTTTCAGTGTTGTTCAAGAAAATACCAAAAGGCAAATCACTAATATGATGGGATTTGATATTAGCACTCTACCAATCAAGTACTTAGGCAATCTACTCTCATCAAGAGATGTATTCAAGAATGATTGTTTTGTACTTGCACAAAACTTTGTAGCCAGGATCGACCATTGGATTAGTAAGTTTTTATTGTATGTTAAACATCTACAACTCATCAAGAGCATCTTATTTTCTCTGTAAGTTTACTCGTCCTCCATTTTCATCATTCCAAACAAAATCTTATCTCTTATTGAAATAAAGATGATGAGATTCTTATGGAATAATAATGATGAGTCAAAGGCTAAAGCTAAAGCAAAGTGGAAGAATGTGTGTAAGCTTAAGAAGGAAGGTGGCTTACGGATCATTGACATTAAAAAGTGGAATAAGGTTGCTCAATTGAAGCATATATGGTACCTTTGCTTATGGCTGTGTTGGGTTAGATAGGAGCTATTAAGGAGAAGAAATTTTTAGAATATTAGTATACCTAATGATTATTCATGGGCTTGGAGAAAGATCTTTAAGTCTAGACCCTTAGCTAGACATCTTTTAAAATGGAAAGTTGGAAATGGCAAGCTCGTATCCTTTTGGCTCAATGATTGGCATCCTTATGGACCTCTAATTGAGTGGTTGGGAAGACACCTTACTTGAAGGTTTTACAGAAGGAAATAAATAGACTTAGCCAATCGGAGATAGGTGGTAACCTATCATTAACAACCTTGGATGCATGCAACCTAATGCTTGGTTAGATGATGTTTTAACATGTAGAGCTACTGGACAGAAGACTCTATGTATCAAAAATGCCTATTTTTTGGCAAGGGATAATGAGCCTAAAGTGACTTGGTATCCCTTGGTTTGGCAAAAAGGCAATCCACCAAAATTTGCTTTCATTCTTTGGATGGTAGTCCAGCATAAACTCTTAACAATAGACAAACTACAAGTTTAGAGCGTGGTTGAGTACAAAAGGTATTTCCTTTGTCATGAGGAATCTCATAATCATCTCTTCTTCACTTGCCACTTTGCGAAGTAATTGTAGAAGAAATGAGAGAGGCTGGTTGGTTGGAGTAGAGCACAACCCTTGCATTGTGCATTTTTTCGGAGTTTTTTGAGGCCGCATAACATGAATCTGGTCGATGCACAGCATTGGAAGCTTTTTGCCATCACAATTTACTCTCTTTAGAAGGAGAGAAACAAAAGAAGAATAGGAGATATAGCATCATCTGTGGAAAATCTTTTAAAAGTTGTTATATTTTGTCTTTCAAATACTTAAGCACTTTTGTGATGTTTGGCTATTTGAGTAATCTAAGTATTATTTGGTTTTTTATTATACTTAGCTCACTCTTATAGGTTTTCTAATGTGCTCTTGTTGTACACATCCCATGTATATTTTTTGATGAATCAATGATATTTCTCACCTTACCAAAAAAAAAAAAAGTATATGTAATGGCAGAGAACCTATCCAAACCACCCTTAGGATTTAACCATGAAATGGAAGGCAGATACTTCAACCACCCATATGAGAGATAAAAAAGTGTCTCTTTTTACTATAACAAACTACTATAATTCTGCAACATGTTGCAGAATAATAAAGTTAAATAAATAAACACAATTATTAGCTTACAATTACCACATAATAGTAGAATGACAAGTTAAAATAAAAATTAATAATGAGTGTTTGCTTCAAGGTCACTTCCCATCAGACAACTCATAGGAGCAAGAATGACTAATCAGAAAGGTTTCCTTTTGCTGCATAAGGACATTTTGTGATTAAACAAGAAATTTTCTAAATCCTGATCAGGGGAAAAAAATAAAAATAATCAGCAAGCATGATCTGCATGATAATCCATAGACAATTCTTAGGCAGAAAGCAACATTCTAAAAAGTCAAATAACTGAAGTTAAAAAAGGTGTACATGAAAGGATATCCAAAGAATGGTGCATCTACTAAATAAATGACTCAGCAATTTGAGAATATGGAAAGTGCTTTTACTGGAGACAAGCTGCTCAAAGGAACAATAGCCAGAGGCAGAGCATGATCGGCTAGAAAATATAGATTCAATTATCTCATGAGATTTAACTTCATTTTTAGTGAATGGAGTAATATGGGAGAAGTGAATGGGCAAATCAGAAGCAAGTTAACCCACTTCATATAAATTGACAAATGTCACCATACCTATCTAATTAAATCCTGAATATTATCAACAATAATAAGACCACATCAGCAGTAACATGAGGACAAACCCTTTTTTCTTTTTTGGATAAGTCTAGTAGTTATTTGGGACAAACCTGTTTATTATTTTCAAAAGGAGGACCTCTCCTATCATTAATCAAAATATTTATTGCACACAGGTATTTGAGTTGACCATAATGGAGCACCATGCTCAAGTGAACATGAAAGACATTGCACATGCAGCTACATCATTGTAAATATATTGCAAAGGAGTCATGCCTAAGTAATAATTCATCTGAGTAAGAAACCAGGAAAAGGTACCATATAACAGGAGTCTGGGTCTAAATTTTTTTGTGTGTGTGAAGCTATACTAGAAAGCAATAACTTAGCTCTTCTGCTCTCTGTACCGTCAATTCACAAAATAGTCAGGAAAGTAAATAGCCAGAAGAAGATCTCCATGATATCTTTGAAAAAAAAGATAATGAATCAATATTTTCCAAGATTTTATGATGAAAGATTACAAAGCCTTACCTCAAACCTCTGAGGAATCATTACATGTTGATGCTCCACCAAAACAGATAAAACAGGAGGTGACACATCAAATTCTGTATTTTCACCCTTGTAATAAGGCTTCAGTTCATAGGATCCTGCAAATTTTTCATGATAATGCCAGATCAGCTCAACAAGAATATGCAGTACTAGGACGCACTTATCACGTAGTTCTTAGGAATACAATAACTTATTCCAGCTTATTATCAAATTAAATAAGCAAACATGAATACAAAGGTGCAGAAATATATAGAAATTGCTTCTCTTATGAATAAGAAATGTTAGGAAGTAAGTTATCCAAGAAAGCATTCAGATTTATGAAGAGTAAGCAAATATATGCAGACTAGTGTAGGTCCCCATTGCTTTCCACAGATGGCAGCTATCTACAACTATTAAGTTGAGTTTCTAAGGTTGTCTAAGGTGGAAAACTTTTTCTCGTCTCTTTAAATCTAGCCCGAGCCTGATTTGACAAAGACTAGTACCTTAATTGAGTCAGTAGTTCAATCTATAAAGGAAGGATATTGATTGCACTTGATACACAGCCACTGAAGTGGGAAACATTGTTTTTTTTCGGGTGAATGAGATAATTTCATTCACTCAAATGTACATAAGAGATGTACAACAAAACTATAGTCGCTATTCATTCCTAGTATCAAATCAAACAAAACAAAAGGACACTCAGATTGAATAGAGGGTAAAAAAAAAATGAGTTAACTATAAAATGTACTCTAGAATAGATCCAATGATTGTTTCAATTCTACTTGTATTTGCATTCACCCTCCTCTCATCTCTTTCTTTCTAAATGTAGTAACATCCTGCCGCTATAGCCTTTTCTTGTTTTTTTGGTTAGTCCTGTATGCACACGAGTCCAAGAAATCTGGAATCACATTTGCTTCAGAAGGCTTGTTGTTCATCCAACTTAGAGCACTCTCAATTCCAACCCAATTTTCCTTTGCAAACACACATTCAAAACAAAGATGGTTACGAGTCTCCTCTTCTCTTTGGCACATGAAACACTTGTTTTCTTGAATTAGACCCCATGCATCCAATTTATCGAGGGTCATCAATTTCTGTTGAACCAACATCCACAATATCATGGAGTGCCTTGGTGCTGAATGTTTATTCCAAACCAGAGTCACCCAAGCTTTCCTTGCATCACTGTTTCTACTATGTTTCATGCTAAATATCAATAATTTATATTTTTGGGTCATTAGTAGTTAATAATTTATTACTGAACATTGAAAATCAAATCACTATTTTGCCACTAGTCATATAGATTTCCTATACTCTTAGTCTAGAACTAGATTCTCTCCCTAATGACAGCTTAAGCATTGTTGTATAACGAACTTTCTTTGGGTATTGCCACACTAGGATTTTGAAACAGTATCCCCCCTGATGCTGGGGGGTAGCTTATTTATCCACACAGAGGGAGAGAGAGAGAATTGTATAATCAACTTTTCTTAGTCAGGGAATTTACTATAATGATAAATTCTGAACAGGTAAAAGGCACAGTAGGAAACCCTGTTGCAATGTATAGTTGCAAACAAAATGGAGAAACTATGAGAACTCTTATGGTATGTCATAACTATTTAAAACCCCATCACTGTGTGGAGGACTCTGTAAACAGCAAAAACAATTTAGAGGATAAATCTATAATTAAGGACTGATAATCTGTTTAAAAATTTCAAATTCATCTCGAGTTTCTCTCATTCCAAAGGTAGTAATGTGGTTGGCCAGACCATAGTTGGCAAGCTCTCCGGCATAGGATGAAATTACCACACCTCACTTTTAATATCAGCCCATGAAATTAGTATTCCAATTATCAAAGTTCGAAAGACACCAATCTTAGATAACACAGCACCCTGCCAAAGGAAGATGAGTAGGATTCCAAACCTTGCTGGCTTAAAAAGCAGCGGTAAGAGGATATAACACCCCACTAGTATTGATTGTATTCCAAGGGCTTCCTCCTTGAAAGGGGGGCCTCGTTTAATCAGGAGACTTTGTTTCATGATACCTAGTACTGATTGTCTTCCAAGGGCTTCCTTCCTCCCTGGAAAGGCATAAGTGTTACCAACTAACCTTTAACTCCTCCCTTATCTAGTCCATTCCGTATGAATCTCCTCAAAATTTGCTGCAAGTATAATGGAGAAAGCCCAATAAACTTGGGCACAAATGGTGTCAACCTAATTACCTGGAGTCACCATTCATAAGATAGGTGCTTTGAGGTCCAATAACTGACCTAACAAGTAATCTTTGCAATCAAGGCCACACATAACCAGATTTCTTATAGGGAGCCAACCCAGTATATTCTCAAGACGGTCATAATTGCATATCTATACTCTAATTTGCCTAGGGACCCTGCTCGAGAACACATTGCCTTTTTTTCCAGTAATAAGACCAATTAGCTTTTACTTGGATTAACCAACACCCTAACATCTCCTCACACAAAGACATGGCCTCCTTCATTCTATGAGCAGCAGTCAGTCTACCTCTACAGAAAACCAGGAGGTCATTGGCACATGCTGGGTGTGAAATGGACTCTGCTGCAAGGCCAATGGTATTTGAAGCCCAGGAAGTCAGCTGATGGAACAATGTACCCAAAAAGATTTCCATTACAGGAACAAAACGAAAAGGTAACATTGTATCTTCGTAACATATGACGCATGTTCCACAAAGAAACCTGCCATGGTTTACTACAATTATGCACATTGTCCACATTTGACAAAGAGGGCAAGGATCACCATTTCAAGCAGCACCACTTTTAGGAAATCCAGCTTATCCTTTCATAGGCCTTCAATAAATCCTATTTAAGAGCACATTGTGGATCTTCTTCCCTAAGGTAACCCTGACCAATCAATCATTGGGATGAAAAGTGTTCTCTACAATTCTCCTATTTGGGCTCAATGCAGACAGCTCCTTCCCCACAAGCAAACTCCTTTAAGCCTTTTATACTATAATCCTGGTTATGAAGTTGAAAGGCCTGTTACAGCATGCAATCGTGTTGTCCATGATCTTTAGTCTTTCATTGAGGTAGCATCATGTTCTTTTGGCTTTTGTTTTCCACAAGGCAAGTATTGAACAATTGAAGAATTAAAAAAAAAAACCCACCCAAAATAAAAGAGGGAAAAAGAAAAAGAAAGGAAAATAATCATGGGCATGGCACAAAACTGGCATAGCCGTAGATGCATGTGGTGTCCACACAGTTGCTGCCATCTCCTCCAGATCGTTTGCCAGTTCACATGGCAGCAGTTTGTCAAAAGTATATGGAAATCGTTAAGAACATTGGGTAGATGTGTCCGTCTTTGTATGGTACATTGGGTATTTTCTTTTTTTCATAAGTGTGGACATATGTAGCTATTTTTCGGTTATCAATGGTAGACATGTAGTTTCATTCCACAGGCAGCAGCAAATGGAACTTCATGAGAAGAACGTGAAGGCAGCAAAATACAAAAAGAATCAATCATAAAGAATACTACCGCAAGGAATTGATTTGAACATGAACAACCCTTCAGCATCAGATACGGTTTGGCAGAGAGCTTTTCCTTGACCAGTCACACTCAAAGTTTGTTCTGGGCAATCTAACTCCACAACATCATCAGAATATAGAAAAACATGAACTCCCAATATCGGATTACCCTACCAAAACCACAAAAACATTAGTTAGCAATATAATCAGGACAATGAAAGGAAAAAGGCCGTCCATTACAACACTTTTATGCAAGCAAGCCGGAACTTCAATTCCATCATTTTTTTTTCCCTAACCAACTTATTTTTCTGGAGTAAAAACATGTTGCTAATATCAACAAAGGAATCTACTCTGATTGGATAATTCAGGAAACTACATTTTGTCACGAGCTGTAATGTAGATTACATTACAAGCTACTATAAAAGATTCACTGAATCACATCAGATGTAAACTTTTCTATGACAAAGTGCCAGTGGAAAAAATAAAAAAATAACAATCCATGTGATCTTAGATGAGAATTTGACCTGAGCAACAACTGATCCTCGAATATTGTACCCGGTGGCAAAGAAAATGTCATCCACTATGCTATTTCCAAAGCCCAATTCCACCTTCAGAGAAAAAGGTTCAATTAATGGAAAATATACTTAAAATCTAGATGAGCAAACTCGTTACCTTACTCCACAATCCACATATAGATGGTAATTCACAGGAATGCAGAAAACACAGACCAGGAAAGAGGACGAACCTCAGAAGAACCCCTGACTTCAATTTTCATATCAGGATGTGAAGCATGTAATTTGTACTTCCCTGCACCAAAGAATTATATTCTGATATCAGCACATAAAAACATGTAAAAAAAATAATCACAAAGTATTAGCAATATCTAGGAAAATCTCTATAATAGGAAAGAAATCCCTTTACAATAAGACTATAAGAAAATTCATATATAATACATACATATATATATATATACACACACACACATTTTCTATTTTATGCATTTAGGCGATATTATTAGATGTATATTATCTTTTATTCAGTGTAGTTATCTTGTATTCGAGGAAGGTAAGGATTGAAAAGCTTTTATAGATAAGTGGTTCTACGATATCAATAAACAAGTAAGAAAGTTATTCAGATATTAGTTTTAGTGGATCAGTTTTAATTTAAATTTTAAAATAATTTATAAGATCAGAGGATCCTCTCTAATAGGCCCTCACTATTCTGGGATTGAGGGTGCTTTTTAGCAAGCTCTTAACCCTTTCCATACAAATATGACCCATGACTAGATCCAAAACTCAAGCTTATAACAACTTGGTATTGGAGCCAGTTGTCATGAATGTAGCAAGCAATACCACTTTGAAGCATTTCTCCATAAATACAAGCGAGATTGAGGGAAGCAAGAAGAGGAGCAACAAAGCCTAGCTACCAAAATTTCTACGTTAAGCAAACAGCTGACCCTTTAGAGGTTCAAATGGCAAAGCTACATAGCCATTTGCGAGAAAATAGGAGCTCGACCATATCAAACCGCAAATGCTAATAAACAATTTAAACAAGCGATGGATGACATCCAGATGACCATGCTACCACAAGTTACGACTCTTTACGCCAACCCAACGTGCCACACCTGAACCAAACAAATCCAGCACATGTCCAGCCACTATGCACTTACAAGAGTATATGCAAACACCTTTACCCATGCAAATTGCATGCTACCCCATCATATTCAACATGAACACAGGCAGAGCTTCATCCCAATGGAAGATTTCAATAGCCTTATGTCCCAAGCTATACCAAGCTCAATATTCCAGCCTATGAACAAAAATTCCAATCATTGCTTCCATAGGCAGCCACTGCAAACAAAAGAAGATCAATGCTATCTAGTTGACATGCTTCATGGCATTAGGACTTAGCAGATTGAGGTAGTTTTGAGTAGTATTACTGAAACATATCAAGGTTCATAATATCACCCATCAGCCTTCCATAAAAATACCTCCCTCAAGTAGGAATTCCCAAAATGGATGCTTCCTCCACGTCACATCATAGCAAAATTTGCAATTTGCAAGAAACTATCAGATGAAGTATACACTACATTAACCTTTTCATAACAGCACCCACAAGACCAATCATATCCAATGATGTGGGTCAAAATGTGTCAGCAAGGCAAATAACCTTATTGGCAAAGTAAAAATGCTGATAAAGCATTTCCCACAAGCTTTTTGGATGAAATTTAGATTATCTTGGAGAAATTAAAAAATATCTGCCACCATCCAGATTTACAGTCAAAAAACTGAAGCTGAAAGGGGAAATCTCCGTGACAATCAAATAGAAAATGCACATCCTACTTTCCAGCAAAAATGATACCAACTTGCCTTACTCTTTTGAATTTACACCCAAAAATTGCCATAAACTATAACACCTTCAAAACCCTAAGATTGATATGTCAAAGCCTTTAACTTGGAAACTGCCCAATATTTCTTCATGCTGAATCTAGCTGAACCAGTTATATCAAGCTTCTCTCTACTCATTATTAAAATTAATAAATATTTTATAAAAATGAAGCTCAATTCAGATAACAATTCCAGAAGGGTATATAGATCCATCAACCATGTTTCAAACTAGACCCAGATTGGCCCCTACGTTTAAGTTACCCTAACCTGCTGTCCTTTGAACACCAAACCAGTTAAAAGACTACTAGCAAGCGGGGATGGGGAATTGCTTTTGCAAGCTTAGCCAACTAATTTTGACAAGGTTTCTCTGCTATGCAACAAGTTTTTTCCGTCTCTGAGACCTCATAACTATACAATTAGGTTCTGCTTCTGAAACCAGAGGTAATAACTTGTAGCAATACAGAGACCCCAAGGGACCTTGAAAAGACTAATATTGTAGCAGTAAGCACACATGCTCAAACTAAAATTTGAGTGGGAAAAAATAACTTGCATATGTTCTCTTGCACATGAAATAAAACAACTGACCCAAGTTGGTCACTAAACAAATAACTTAAGAAACTTGAAGAAGAAAATTATCTAGCAACTGACTGAGAATTTCTGCACCTGGAGCAATATCTTTGAACAAGTAACTCCCACCAGATGATGTTCGAACTGAAGTTACAATGTCACCTGCAGAAGATAAAAGCTCAATATCTACATTGGCAGGACCATCAGTCTTACGGGAACAGCTCTCTCCTCCAACTGCTCCGACAACTCTTCCTGATATGGCAAACCTATCACACAGAATGTGGCATGGTTAAGTTGCACAGGTATACAGCCAGAAAATTTACATCTAACAAAATGAAAAAAAAAAAAAGGGTATTCAATGATGAGCCTAACCCAGTGAATTTGAAATTAATATCCTCATTCCCATTGCAACCAGCATTGTCAACAAGCACTTTCACCTACAATAGTCCAAATTACCTTTTCTTTAATGAACATTAACATGCATTTGGAGAATAATACCCGGACATCTTGATATAAAAAACAAGTCGATTAGTTCAACCTTATTGGGCAGCCATGACCATCCTTCTGGTCCTTTGACCGCAAGTACAAAAGAACCCTGGAAACATCAAGAAAGATGAGAGAAGGTAGATTAATGCATGAACAAATTTGACCAAAACAGCAAAAAGGAAGCTGCTCAAGCAAGCATGTCAAAGTTCTAGTCACATATGCTCATTAGAAAAGCAAGCAAAAAAAACAATGAAAGAGGTGAATATGTTGACAGTATGGTTGATGGATAGCAATACCTTGTCATAAACCGGTATGAAGTAGTAACCATTAGGTGCACATTGAGTTCTGTCTTTTACCAATCCATCCACTGTACGAAGTTCAACCTAGAAGAGATGCATAGAAATTGTGTTTCTTATAAAGATATTCACATCAATTCTAAGCCAAGCAGTTAAATCGCTGCCTTCATCCTTACTTTTCTTACTAGTCCATTTATCCTTAGTTTACAACTCCTATGCATAGTCAGCTCTAATTCATACAAATGCGAATCTAAAGATTATGTTTGTTTCATGAAAATGCTTTCCCAATTTTATGTAACAGCAATTGTAGGGTAATTGAGAAAAAGTAAGTAATAAAAGAAAAAAAAAATCATCAAAGCTGCAATCTTTTCATCTAAAAGAATATTTGTTTCACTAAGCGTTATCAGTTAGCATAACTGATTCTCATCACCAGTATACCATTTCATAAATAAACATATTATATAGTGACAAATATTTTAAAACTTTGAAAAATGTGTTCTATCAAAAAACCACTCGATTGAAGTTAGAAACAATGAGATATTTTGAGTTATCACTTTCCTCATTCTGCTTCATTCTAACCATCACTGCAATCGCATTTTATCTCCCAGACAGCAACTTTAAATTACCATTTCAATATTTTGACCATAATAACCATGCTTTAACATAATAAACTAGTCTCTTCGAAGCAAATGCACTCTATTACTAGACTTTGTTTTGGCATATGTTATAATCAAAGCTCTACAGTCGTCAAATATTATCGTACTAATCTCAAATGCTGCATATGCTAGTGGCTTTTAGCCACAAGTAGTGATAGCTAATATTGCAGAAAATGCTAATGATAAATGAAGATAATAATTTGTTTATCTAAAGTAAGGAAAATAATTTTTTCCCTTTCAAAAAATAGAAATCAAATGATATTGTTCATAATGTGCTACTGAAGGACTAGTTACTGCAAACTCTTAACACTGTGATGGAGTCCACAGAATGTTCTCCACAGAACAAACACACCTACTTCATAAAAATCTTATCCTCCTAACTCCAAATCCAATCTAAATCATTACAAATACAGAAAGCGAAATATTAAAAAACATTACCGTAATATGAGAATAATCTAATTTCGGATCACCTGGCTTCCTCGATTTGATCAAACCCGAACTCGCCTACAACAACACTCGGTTATCATTACAGATTCCACTAACCAATACAATAAGATTCAAAACTCATCTCCAAATCGAAATTTTAACCAGAAAAGAAAAAGAAGAGAGAGAGATTCTTTTCTTTGTTACCTCGACAAAACCGCCGCATCCGTGGATTGAATCAGCGGAAGCGGATGAAATCAAAAACGTTAAGATCGAGAGAAGGAGAAGGAATGAGTGACTAGGGTTCTGCATTGCTGAGGATGGAGACAAAGAATTAGAATTCGAGTGAGAAAAATAGATTTGCTCGGTTTAAATTTTCTTGAGTTAATGGGGTGTGAAGCATGGATCGGACAAATTTTTTTTTTTTTTTTTTAAATCATACTCAGTTGGAAGTGGAGCTTGATTGAGATTTTGAGGGTTTATGGGCTTAATAAACTACAAGTTTAAAATGACTACTTCTGGGAGAAGGATTTAGGCTATAATTGAAAAAATTGGAAAAATTCAAAACACACCTGATGGGACTCGAACCCCCAATCGAGTCCATTAGGCCACAGGTGCTAATAACCGAGCATTGCTAAAACAATTATACTAATATTAAAAACATTACAATTAGCACACCCCACAGCAGGAAATAAAATCAGTGACATCCATCAAATGGCACGATTCTTTTAATTAAATTGTTAAAGATTTATATTTATATATATATATATATATATATCTATAAAAACTTAAGTAATCACCATTTTTAAAATTATATAATTATTCTCTATTTATTATTATTTAACAAGAAAACTAATAACAAAATAAATTATTAAAATTATAAATAATCAATAAATTTATCTATTTACTCATCTTTCTCTCATTCTCTCATTATCAATTTCTTTACATACTTTTGTATGTAATTTTTTCTCTCTACTATTTTTCCACTTTCTCATGTTAACTGCACCTTACATCTCTCTCTCCACTAATTTATACACCTCCGTATAGATAATAGGTAACTTTTCTTTATTTTTATATATCTTTTAAATTTCATATTTTTATTTTTTGTTTTATATCTTACTTGATAAAATATCAAAAAAATTAAAAAAACAATAAAAAACTTTGTTATGTTTTTTTTTTTCCTAAAATGCATTATATATTATAAGTAATGTAGATTAAAATTTTAGTTAAGAAATTTATGAAACCGAATGTTCTCGATATCAACAATAACATAATCATGTATTTATCTTTTCTCTAAATGCATCATATATAATTATATGTAATATACAATTTCAACAACGAATATTCACTCAATACCTATTTAAGCTAAAAGCCTTATTAAAGAAAGAGGGAATATGAATTTTTCATGTATCATTTGATTTTGATATATATCAATTTACTTTGTGAATATTAATTTTTCATTTCTTTAATACATAATGTGATAATAATATAATCATATATTTTCCTTTTCCCTTAAATACATATATTATAAGTAATGTAGATTGATATTTTAGTTTAAAGAATATATAAAAGTAAATGTTCTCAATATTGATAATAACATAATCATGTATTTGCCTTTTTCCTAAAATGCATTATATGTAATATACAATTTTTTTTTTTCATTTCTTCAGTGCGTAATAAGATAACAATATAATTACATATTTTTTCCCTAAAATACACTATTCATTATAAACAATATAGATAAATATTTTAGTTTAAAAAATCTATGAAAGTAAATATTCTCAATATTGATAATAATATAATCATATATTAATTATTTTATTGTATTTGTATTTACAAAATGAAATTATATGATGAAAACTTCTAATGTAAATTACAAAAACATATTCATAAGACTACTAGAATAATAACTATACTGAAATATGGACTAAGTAATTTTTTCTTTAACTAGAGGAACATTTGTATTCTAAAAAGAAAAAAGGCTTCAATATATATAATAAAAATAACTTATTTAAGTAAAAACACTTTATATAATCAATAAATTCCAAAAGTTTTTAAAAATTGACAATTGAAATTGAAAATTTTATAATCTAATGGAAATAAATGAAAAAAAAATATTTTAAAAAACTTTAATTTAATCTTGTTTAGCATACATATCGCGGGTGTACCATCCACTAGTATATACATAAATATATTTATTGTCACATTTCGGCATAATATAGGATATACCATCATACAGAAATACTTGTTTATACTTAACACAAGTTCTATTTATAACAAAAGAGTACTATAATAGAGTTTAACTTAACACTTATTTATACAAAATATTACATCTGACAAACTTAACCAAATGAAAAATACAGTACTTTTTTTTTATATGTACAAATCCTTTATAGAACTAAGAACAAAATACAACAAAACTTCTTTAAAAGCAACTGACTCCATCTTACGTACTCTCAAAAGACTTTTTCCCTCAACTAATACTACCTCGTCAGTTCTCTTCATAACCTAAGGATACACAAGTATTCTATTAGCTCTCAATGAGCTAAGTAAGAGTAGATAAAACAAAACATAGGATACACATAACATATATTCATAAAGATCAATATTACAAGACATTAGATCTCATAACTCAAGTTATCAATACAAACTGTTTATATAGAAAATCCGTACTATACTCATATACGTGATATGCATTGGTATCAATATCCTATACCTTTCCAATTCCTCATCCGGTTGGTAGAAATAGCTGAATATTTGGATACAACGTCTACGAAACTAGAGTAACAAAGAGCTGCTTAGAAGTAAGACCCCCAACAAAAAGCACCCACTGTGGTTTGAAAATCTAATACATAGTCGGTTACATAATGTAACTAGAATAAGTTGAGCAATGCAGTCTATATGCTTGAAAGCCAATACAGCAGTTTTCAAGCTTTCAAAAACTCAACCCGTAAATCATTTTGTACCATGCTATGAATGTAATGAACAGTACAATAGTTCGGTATCGAGCAAGAATCTCAAGTTCCACATTATGACCAATTCAACTATCTCAACTTTAGCTTTATTTCTCAACTTTGTTTCTCAACTTTATATTACATTCCTTTGCATAAAGCTCGCTTGGGCAAACACCCTAAAGAACAGTTCAGTTTCTAAGTTTTCTAAACAGAAATACATACGATGAATCAGTCATACATAAGGAAACATTTCACTTTTTCAATACACATTGAACAAAATCAAGTATCTAATCAATCCAACATGTCATTACAATTCATAACACAACTAACTCTAAGTCAAGTAGACATAGGTCTACTTGCACAAAAATAGAAATATTTACTTACTTGAGCTTGATAATAGCATAAAATCCTAAGTTTCATGATGTGATTGTTCCTCACCTATCACACTTAGAAAAATACACACAGACCCCAAGTTAACTACTGGATCAACACTAAGTTTTTATGCGTGTTCGCTATTTCATTTCCAAGTTTAATCTAATTGTATCTTATTCATTTCTAATCCGATTTTAATAAACTTTATATAATAACAATCATTATTATGAGTACTATTAAGATATCTTAAGAATCATAACTAACCAATATTTCCAAATATCTAAAAATACCCTTTCATGTTAACTATTCGACTATATGTTATTATAACTTTGTAATTAATTTAATTTAATCTTATATCTAAATTAAAAGTCATAAAATTCCTCATTCCCTAAGCTGGTCAACATTCATTAAGTACTCCAAAATACTAATCATTTGCATATTTAACAAATATCACATTAGTACTAATTACTATATCATATATTAAGCTAATATATAGGTTTATATTATGAAAATACATATAATATACGAGCTCGATTCATTTCATGAAAAATCCTATAGACTTACGAAAATACATAGTTTAATTATTAACCATAAATTGTACTAAAATAACTATTATATATTTTTATGAAAATAGTGATTTTAACTCAAAATTAGTAAAAATTAAGTGAACAAGTGAATTTAATCACAAGATAAATTCAAGTGTCCCAAACATCATTATGAACTTCCAAACATCATAATACATAGGACTAATATTTTGATTTTATTAAAAACTAATTAATTCACTAAAATAGCGAAATTGCCAATTTTATCCAAAATAATTACAATAAATAGTAAACATAATTATTTTCAAAAATTCTTATTACTGCAATTAAATACATGTATTGAGTATGTCACATACAAATTTCAACTTGAAAGGATATTATTTACTATTTCTAAAATTTAATTCAATTTTCCTCCAAACGGAGCCATTTCTTAAGGACTTTATATTCCAAATAATTATTTTACAAAAATTGAATTATTAAATTATTCTACACATAAAATAACTCCAGAAAACCAAGTTTCATAATTAAATAATATCATTTGCTATTTTTAGAAAAATTACAAAATTTCAGCTGAAAATTTGGTTCACTTGAACCGATTGCCTCTAGCCACCCTTTGGCCACCCAACCTTGTCAAAACACCTCCTCTAGTGGTGCTTTTCTTGACCCTAAATGGCCACCACAACTGGACACCGATAGCCTATTGAATTGACTTAATCAGATTCCATACCCTGTTTTTACTCTAATTTTCTTATTTTTCTCTAATTTGTTTTGAAATTTTCTAAAGTATTTTTATTATATTTTCATACTTTCAAAATGTTTTTTTTGAAGTTTACAAGCCCTATTTATATTTTCCAAATGGATAAGAATTTATAAAAATTAGACATGTGGCTTACACATGTCATTTTTTGTTATTTTCAATGCATAAGATGTCATTTCCTCATTTATTTGCTTTTGACTCATCATTCAAATTAATCCTAAGCTGTCACATAGGTATGATGACTCATCCTTGCATTTTTTATTAATTTTCCAATTTTTTATATTAATTTACCTTATTTAAATAATAATTTCTTTTTATATATATGTATTTAATACAAATAATGCATGTTCTATGTTAATACATGTATAATTCAACTTAATTTAGTATTTTTATAAGTTAAATAACTTATCTCTAATATCCCGTTATATCTAAATGCTTGAATTTCACGTTTTTTATATTTATCAACGTTAGCGATAAATTGACGTCTTCTTAAATTAATATTTTTATATAACTTATTTTGAAAAATTAACTTTACTTGAATGACTTCATCTAATTTTTCTAACCTTATTGTAAAGTTGGAAATTAAACTGATATTGTAGTCGCGCCCTAAATTTAGAAGCTCAGATTCTAAGGTAATCATATGGACTCAAAATCTAGGATATTACACACACACACACACACATATATACTAGTCAAAGCTCCATCAACTATACACATTTCATTTTATGAAAATAACAACTTATGTAAAAGATTATAATATTTTATCTATTAATAACTTTATATTTGAAAGATTGTGTGAATACAATTATTTTATTATATAAATATATTTTATATATTATAATTTATATAATTATTGATAGTTATATGAAATACTATAATATTTAAGAAAAAATTATGATCCTTTAATTTATAAAAATGCAACATAGCTAGTTAAAGATCCATATATGTGGTTATTGGTTTAAAATATACTTATAAGTAAAAATAAATAAATTTTACCTAGAAAAACTATTGTAATTGACATGTTAATAATGAAAGATGATGACAACTGCAATATATAAAAAAATAATGGTATTTTTCCTGTATCTATCTATTATAACATATTGTAATATATAATTTTGGAAGCTTTTTACTTTCATATCTCTTAGTGTTTTTGTAACCATTATACCTCTTCAATATCAACTTTTTCATTTAATTATACCTAATTGTTTATAACTTTCGGAAGCTTTTTAGTTATCATATTTCTTAATTATTTTTTTATTCATCACATTTTTTTTATATCAACTATTTCATTTAATTAATTGTACATATTCATTTTTAACTTTTGGACATTAATTTTTTTTTTTTTTTGCTCAAAAGAGTTGTGTCATTTTGTTTTGCACAAAGTTACAACCATTCTAAAAGATACCTAGTTGTGTTATTTTGTTTTATGCAAAGTTCCAACCATTCTAAAAGATACCTCACTTATATAAAAGAATGAAACTTTTGAGGGAAAAAATTTGATGTCCAAAAGTTAAAAACGCATAGATATAATTAAATAAAAAAGTTCATATCAAATAAATATGATGGATAAAAAAATAACTAAGATATATGATAACATAAAAGCTTCTAAAAGTTAAAAACGAATAAATATAATTAAATGAAAAAAGGTTGATATCAAAGAGGTATAATGGGTGAAAAAAAAAAAGAGGTATGATAGTAAAAAAGCTTCTAAAATTATATATTATAATAAAATAGATAATAGATTGTAAAAGATAGATATGGGAAAAATACAATTATTTTTTAATATATCAAAAGTATCATCATCTTTTGAATTATAGGAATGAAACTTATTAATGTAAAAAAGTTGTGTCATTTTGCATTTATTATACATAGGTTGCAACAATTATTCAAAAAATTATACAAGTGATGCCAATAATAGAAATTTGAAAATTATAGGATAAATATGAAACAAGCTCCTCTAAAGTAACAATAACTCTTTATCAAAAGTAATTGTCGGTAAAGACCTATTTCAAAAGTAAACATTACATGGAAATTCACCAATTGAAATTAAAGTATAATAAAATATGATTAAATCCAAGGACATAAGAATAACAATAATAATAATAATAATACGTAACTTTTAAGAAAACACCAATAACCAAAAGATATTAGTTATAAAAGAATTGAAAGTATATATACATATAAGATTTAAAATCTAATACGGCCTTTTAAGAAAATTCTAATGACCCAATATTAATATTGAAAGGGCTTTATTAAGAAAAAAAATTATAATTTTAAAAGTATAATAACTAAAAAAAAATTGATTATTATATATTACAATATATTTTTATATAAAAATTTTGAACAGTTGAGAGATAGTGAAATCAAATTAGAATATATATAAATAAAAAACAATAAATTATAGTAATAATAATAGATATAAAATATATATTAACAAAGACTTAAAGTTATATAATTTATATTTTCAATCACCTGAAAAATAAATAAATAAATAAAAAGCTAAGTAAAAGTTTGAAATAAAGAAAAAGATACATTGGTGGTTGTACAATCTTGTTAGATAAAAGTAAATCTATATAAAAGGGTGTACATATCAAAACTTTTAAGACATCTTTCTCTTAACTTTTGAAATTATATATTATAATACAATAGATTTACTCTCTAAACTATTAATTAACTGTAATATGAAATGCCTTCACTTCCATTTTCAAAAATATATACAAATAATTTCCAAACCATTATTGAAAACTCGAAAGTTACATGATTTGATAATAGTTTATAGCTTGTATACACTTTTATAAGGATTATAGAAAAATACTGTTATAATTTGAAAATAATAAGGTTGTATTTGCAATTTGTCCCCTTCTTTATCTTCTTTCTCACCATTTTTAGTTTGGCATTTTTCCTCGTGTCAAATATTTAAATCTTAGTAAGAAAAAGATAAAAATATTGTTTTTTCCTTGTAGAAAAGAATTACTAAATTATGTCGCTTAAAAAAGAGAGATAATTTACAAGAACACCCTATATATTTTAAAATACTTTTTGAGATGGAATAAATGGATCATAGAAAAGTTATGCTTGTAAATGACTCTTATTAGGAATATGTTAAAATTTTAAATTCTAGTATTTACATTGGTAATATCTTATTATAGGGAAAAGTTATTCAAGTATTCATTTTACCCCATTAATTACAACATTAAATTGGGAACATGACTTGACAAAAAAAAAATGGGAGTATAATGAAAAATACAATATGCCCCTATTTATTCTTTTGGAAAATAATTAAAAGTTTTTTAACATTTGTTATTAATTAAGAATATACTTGTCAATCGATTCAACTTTTTTATTCCCTATGTAAAGGGAATAAAAATTTTCATCTTAAAAAAAAAAAACAATAATTCCTCGTAAAGAAGGAGTGGAAACATTATTCCAAAAATAGTTATTATATTTCCTCTCCACACCTTCAAATAAACGGATCATTAAATGTTATAGAGGCTTCTTAAACTTAAAAAACTTAATGGTACATCTTCAAATAAAAGTGTAAAGGCCTACAATTTTTTGCTTAGCTAGCATGTAATTATATATATACTAGCGAATAACGTATTCGCGTTGTGTGTACATAAAATGAATAAAATTATACAATATAATAAAATACATTATAATATTGATAAAAGATAATAATAGATAAGAAAAAAAAAGAAATGGGTTAGGAAAGAGCGACGATTAGTTTTATATATTATAGAATATCAAGATCTGGTTGTTTTGTATATTTGTGGCTAAAGTGACTTATCTGTGAGTCACTTGATTTGATGTATTTCAAGAATTGTTGTTTTGCATATGATAAGGGATTATTATAAGTGATTAAGTTAATTTTAGAACCTTAATGTGTTCTTAACATGCGAGAACACGTGGCGGGTTATGGTGCCCTTGGGTTCTCAGACATTGCAACTTAAGTGGTATCAGGCTAAAGTTGGAGAATCATGGAGAATCTCGAATGATAAACCAAGGCTAGTGAAAGTTGTTGAACATGAGGAATTAAGATGATTGATCTATAGATAGCTTAGGTCGTTTGATCCTTATGGAGCTTAGACTTATGGATCTTAGATGAATTTTAAGCTTATGGATTACGGAAAAGCCTAGGTTTGATGACTGCTAAAGAGATTTACTTTATGGATGCTTGAAAAGCTAAGTTGTTGGAAATTAGAAGCACTTAGATTGGATGATCATAAAACGACTTAAGTGGTGGATCATAGAAGGACTTACATTGATGGATCTCTAGCAACTTAAGACGATTGATCATAGATACGCTTAGGTTGGTTTAGCCTAGAAAGTTTATATAATTAATCAAAGTAGCACAATGGAAGCGTGGTAAGTAAATGAGGGATTGGGTAGAATATTGGTTCGATTTGAGAGTCAATGAAAAGCTGTCTTAGTTCCTATCTTCTTAGGTTTGGTTTTCATCTAATATCCTTAAAACATTTTAATTTAGATTTATAAGATTAAGAGTAGATATAAAAATGTTTAGAGAGAAACTTGATAAAAATCACTCTAAATTTTTTTTTTTTTTTTATACTTAGGCAACCTATACAATAGGCATAGTTAGTAAAATAACATATCTAGCACAAATGCACGATTTATCTAAACTCAAGGCTACTCATCAAACCTTACACAATGAGTAGTAACACATAGGAACTGGAATAAGAAATAAAGGATAATATAAGAAAATGGGGTTTAAAAGATTTAATGAAACTTAACATATGAATGCTTATAACAGGACATATGGATGAGTTTTTCTTTTATGCCATGGCACGGGATGTTGGTTTTGTACAAGTCAGTTAAGGTTGAGACGTGTTTGTTTATCTGAGTTGAGTCGAGTCAATCAGTCTAAGTCAAGTTAAGTGTCAATCAAGTTCAATCAATCGAGTTAATGTTGTGACGATATCTACGAGCCCCATTATATGTGTGCTTACGTTAAGTTGTAAGGAGCACAAATATCTTAGTACTAGTAGAAAATCTTTGATCGTTAATAATTAAAAGTCTATAGATAGAAAATACTCATATATCAAGTGTTTCTTTTAGTTAGAATTTCAACAACGAAATTTCTTTTAAGGAGGAAAGATTGAAACATCCCAATTAAACTAATGATTTAAATCGTAAACTCGCTTAAGTTAGTATCATTAAAAAAATCGAAATTAAGATTATAATTTGATTATTTTAAAATCTTTACTTTTATGAATACATTAAATATATTAAATTTTATTTCATGTATATTTTAAATACATTAAATTTTATACTTTACATATAAGATGTAATTAATACTTTATATTATAATATTTATACAAAAATTTATTATCCTATACAATATATATATTTACTTTCTAAAAGGTTTTAAAAACTACCCAAAAACCTACTCAATCCTACTTTCATTTTTTGTCTTCCAGCCGCAATACTACTCCCTCTCTCACCTCCGTTTCCTTCCTATCCCTCGGCAATGCCGACCCCAACCGCCTGCAACTTCTCCCCCTCGTCCCTTGAAAATCCCCTGCTCCCACCTTTCAATCCTTTTTTTATTTCTCGTAAACGTCCCCTCCCCCTCATTAATTCTCTTGCAGGCCCCACTACTGACCCTTCTTCAATCCTGTCCCCTAGCAATCTCTCTTCCTCTCTCCCAATTTCCCCTTGACCGAGCATCCCACATACAGCAACGGACCCCACCCATCCCTTTCCCAATCCAATTCCCTCACAATCTCTTTAATTGCGTCGGACCCACTCCTACTTCCAATCCTTTCGCCGCCATTTCTTTTCCTATTAGCAAAATAAATCCGCGAACCGAACTTCAACAATTAAAATTTCTCAACGTCCCGAGCTTCATTGCGTCAACGTTCGTAAAGTCTATTTTGACTTCCTCTTCTTTTCATTCCGATCACCGTTTCGGTAATTATCATTAATTAATTATTTTAGTATATTATATTACGATTTATAATTTATTTTATATTATTATTTATTTTAGATTCTCATTTATACCATTCCATAATTCTCTTCTTAAGCTAACCTCGCGAGCCTTTTTGATTTTGTATTCAATATGGTGTCTATCGGGTATTATTTTATTATTATTATCTCCATTGTTATTGTTAATATTCATTTTCTACCTTTAAATTATTTGTTTATCATGCTATATAGTATTATTTATTTAAAAGTTATTATTAAAAGTATTTTATCTTATTTCAAATCGATAGTTATAGGTATATATTTTGAGGCAAATTTTTTTATTCTTGTTGCATTGATGTGGGTCACTGATTTTTATTTATTTATAAGTTATGTTAATGATCGTAGTTTATATGATAATCTCAAATATCGATTTAATATATTATTATATTATATTATTATTATCAGTATCACTTATCTTTAATATCATATTACACTGGGCATAATATGTCTGTTTGATTTGTTTATTATTAATTTGTTATTCTTTATGAGTTTTTACATATTATACTATTTACCAGTTAAGTATGTATTATTTATTTACTATACCGATTTGATTATTTATATTATTCGATGCTCTAGTTATATATTCTTTTTATACTTTCTTGTATATATATAGATATGTTATGTCATATATATGTACATATATATTATGTACTTTACGAGTTTCTATAAAAGTAATCTTATATATATATATATATGTTTATATCACCTTTTTAGTTTAATTATATTATGTTATCATCATTTGAATTAACGATTTTTTTTGGGGACCTTAATTGAGTAGATTATAAGCTCTTAAATAACTCTTAAGTAGGACATAGTCTTAGAATGTAAGGTTAACATGTTACTTGTTTTTTTTTTTATATTTGTGCTGGTTATTGAGTTCGAGTTTCATCTTTGTTGGGTGGTTTTGGAGCTCTTTCGTACGAGACATAAAGTTATGGTTCCCAGTTAACTGTCAAGTTGTTATATTCAGATTTCATGCTTGGTTTGGACTTTGTATTTGGTTTAGATTCGGTTTTCCAAGTATGTGGTGCTTGTTTGTATGTTTATGCGTGTTAGGGCTTAGAATGTAATTAGACTAATGTATATACTTAGCCCAAATGACTTAGACTGTTGGTTGTGCTTGATCTGCTTACTCTAGGAACTCGTAATGGTAGTTCCCTATAGGAGCAACCACTGATCATATGTGAAGATTCTTGAGTAGACTTGTATATGAGATGACGCAACTAAAATATTAGGTTTTTGGTCTCTAGCCTTTGGACTTTGGGCATAAAGAACTTAAAGGAAAACTGATATTTATATCCACTTATATATATAGGCAAAGATCAAGGTGTGGTAGGGTCATGAGTATCCCTTTGTTGGTTGTTGGCTGTTAGCTTAAATTAAAGATAATTAACTTGATGTTTATTTATATTCTGTTTCAATTGCATATTACGCATGTATATGTTCTAGACTTGGTATCCATATGTGTTTATGCACCCGTACTAGGCTTCGGCTTATTTTTCTATTTTTTTTTACAGTTGTAAGTCAAATCGATAAATTTACGAGTATGGAAACTGTTATCATCGAGTTGTGAAAAAGCGGCAGTTAGTTCTGTATATTATAGAATATCAAGATTTGGTTGTTTAGTATATTTGTGGCTAAAGTGACTTGTTTGTGAGTCACTCAATTTGATATATTTTGAGAATTGTTCTTTTGGATATGACGAGGGATTATTATAAGTGATTAAGGAGATTATAATTGGTTTTAAAGCCTTAACGTGTTCCTGACATGCGGGGACATGTGGCAAGTTGTGGTGCCCTCGGGTTCTAGGACATTATAGGTAAGGAGAGGAATAAGAGGTAGTGGGAATGTTGAAGGGGAGAGAGAAAGAGAGAGAAGAAGTAGTGAGAATGTTGGAAAAGGGAGAAAAAGACAAGGGAAGGGTTATATTTTCTTAAAATCCTTAAATTGTCCTATATTTATAATCAAATATATTAAATAAAATTATTTATTAATAATGAAATTATCATTTAAAAGATTAAATAAGTAAAAATAATCAAGATATTATTTCAATAGTTATTTAAAGCTCCAAATACTTTAATAATATAGATATATATAATTTTAGCTCAATAATAATGTTGATGTTAGACTATAAGTGCTTAGGTTTTTTAAAAAAGTGGTGCAATGTATACGTGCAATATGAAAATCTGAGCCAGTCCATCCATGAATAACAAATAGATCAATAATGAGAAAACATGACAAAATTTCTCTTGAGATCCTATATTAATAAATGGAAAATACAAAACAAGAAGCAGAGTGGAAAAAAGGAAAATGTGACTCTTGACGCTTACCATGGCTTATGGCAATTTTTGTTTTGTCTAGTACTTTCAAATCTCTTTCTCTCGCCTCTTTAATACCATCTTCATTTTTATCTTTGTCACTAACTTCGTCTCAATTTCCACCGAAGACACTAACCTTATAAAATCTAAGTTCCCTTTCTACATATCTTTTCTTTTCCCCTCTCTCCCTCTCTTTCCTTTTCATCCTTAACTCATTTTTCTCCTCTTTGAATGCTCTATCCTTCAAAGACAATGTTGTGTTAGCTTTACAACTACAAGTTCTTATAATTTTATCACTTTTTATGTTATATTCAATTGTAGCTTCAATTTAAAGGCCATTTCTTTCCATTTCAAGATAATAATTTGGTTCTTTTATTTGCTCTTACTAAAGAGTTTCCTTCATTTATCTTCAATGAAAAGACAAAAGTGAAATTAATCAATATTATAATCTCATACTCATACTTATAAGACCATCGTCAAAGTAGATACCTTAGCACAACTTTTCAAATAAAGGGGACCCCATCTTAGGTCTTTGAGCATTAGGTAAAGTTGCATAAACTTAAAGTGATTTAAAGGACCGCAAGTAATACATATACGTTTTAAAGAAAGGACATCAAATAGAAAACTTGGTATTGCCAACACAACACAAAAATTCAACGGTAATAAAAATTTGTATTTAAAGCCCATAAACACTTATAAAAAATGCTAAGAAACCTTTTTGAAAGACGTTAGAAATAAAGTGGAGAGATGTTTAAAAGGGAAAATCTTTAGGACTGTGTGGAGTTCCTTAAGCTAGAGATGATTTAAAGATATGTGGTCTTGGTACTATTGTTGAAATTAAAATCATGTAAGGAGTTAATTTTCCCAAACTTGGGTCATAGGGTTGGTTTGATTTTTCTAATGAATTAATTTTCCCAAACTTGGGTCATAAGGTTGGTTTGATTTTTCTAATGACATGGCTTTTACAGATGGAGTTTTTCTTTTTACATTAGTTGGATGGTTTAGGTTTTGCATTTTCTCTCATTTTTTGAGGAAAATTTTAGGTGGGAAGTTTGGATCTCAAGAAGGGTCTCTATTTTTTTTTTTTTTTTACTACTTTCACTTATTTCTAGATACATATTAACTTGCTTTTCAACTTAGAAATGAGTCAATTCTAATTTCTCATGTTAGATACATTACACCATCTTTTTTCTTTTTATAAATTTGAGTACATGATTACATGTACTTCATGGTAGAGACATTGATGAATTGGATTTCTTTTTAGTTGATCATGTACTATCTAAGCAAAGAATATTGGAACCATGTCTTTAATGGGGGATACCATTTTGAGTTTTTCAAATTTAGAGTATTTTCGTAACGTCTAAACTTTATAGAGAGTGTCCCTATAATTTACATAAAAAAAGAAACTCTTACGACTACGTTGAACAGTATCATGTCTCGTATGAACTTTGAATTGTCCTTAATACATGATTTTAAGTTAAGGAATGTACAAATTTAGTCCTCAATATTTATCACATTTTTTATTTAAGTTCTAAATGTATAATTTGTTCTATTTCAGTCCACAACAATTGTAAAAGTTTGTAAACATGTCCTGCATTAGTTTGCCATTATTAGTGACTCGTGGTGCAATTTACTCTTCCATATGATCAAATTAATTAATAACATATATTATTTAAGTAAAATTATTTAGACAATATAAAAGTATGGAAAAAATCATAAAAAATTAGAAAATAAAAAATCTAAAAATAAAATATGCAAAATTGAAAAATAAGTTCAATAAAAAATATATACATATACATAATATTTATAACTAAATTAATAAAAAATGAAAAAAAATGGAAAAAAGTAGTAAAAAGGAAAAAATTTAGAAAAGTTAAAAAATAAGTGTATATATACATAAATATATATTATGATAATAATATATGTATATATACATATACATTATATTAAGTAAATTAATAAAAAAAATTAAAAATGAAAAAAAAAATTAAAAAGAAGGTTCCAACCACCAAGAGATAAGGTACTGTTACTATCCCTTATAGGTAGCCATTAATCACTCGTTAATCTTGAGGTGACTAAAATGGTCAAAATGAAGTGATGGTGGCAACCCACTCATTAAAAGTGTGTTAAATCCACTCAATGTTGGCCATGGGTAGCTAATCACCCCCCCTCTAAAGTAGGCAAGTGACCATCATAACCAAGCTTCAAGGAAAAAAAAAAAAGAGGAGTGACACATGATTAGGTTTCTACTTTTTTTCCCTTATTCTAAAATCAAGGTGTAAACGACCACCCACAACTAATGGTGGGTCAATTTAACCCACCTTAGTAAGTGGGTTGTCACTTAACACTTCATTTTGGCCATTCCAACCAAACCAAGGGGTAGCGAATGGCTATTGGGGGCGTGTAAACACTTTTGGGGTGGCCATAACCAATTTTCTTAATTTTTCAAGTTTTTTTTTTGCTATTTTAAATTTTTTGTTGATTTACTTAATGTATACATATATTATATTATTGATTCATTTTTCTAAGTTTTTCTATAATTTTTATGTACTTTTACATTTTTTTATAATTTTACTTAAAATATATGCTATTAATTTATTTAATTAATTCAATTAATTGAAATCAAATTGTGCAACGTGTTACACTAAAAGCAAAACTAATGACAAATTAATGAATGACTTATTTACAAATTTTTATAATTGTTGAGGACTAAAATAAAAAAAAATTTAAATATTTAGAATTCAAATAGAAAAAGTGGCAACATTGAAGATTGAATTTATACTTTTCTCTATATGTTTTTGCATTGCTTATCCAAGCACTTTGCAAATCATCATAGAAGTTCGTATCTTCTAGTACACTCACAGCTAAAGAATAAAGAAATCCTAATGGCAGAGTAAAAGCTCAATACGTACAATACCAGCATACAAATGTACATAAGCAAGCAAAACACAAGTACACATGTGATACAAAAGTTAATTAATGCAAATAGGTTTCAATATATTATCTTTAATTAAAATAAATAATACATTCTTTGCATCCTAAGCAATGAGGTAACTCATGACCCAAGCATATATATGTATGTAATACTATATACATATTTGGTGTTGGATACTATTCAACACCCTAGAGTTTAAGAGCTAATCATAAATCTACCTAGATCCCTTTAATATGCAACTCTACTCAAGACTACATCGCATAAAGATCGTTGGTGTACCACACCGATGATACCAATACTCCTAATCCATTAACTATAGCAAAGCATATGCAACACTCTTTTATTAAGACTAAATATTAATTTGGTTCATTCAATTTTAACTTAACAAGTACAAACAACACACATGATATCTATGACCTAAATGTAATGACTCACAAAACACCAAACTAACTCCATTTTTAAAACTACTAATGAATGTAAAAGATTTAGAGCTTTACTTCAACATACTACAACTTAACTTTTAGCTTAACCCGCATAATAGCTCTAAACTGTCCATGATGAGATAGCAACACGTGATAGCACGCAACAACACACATGATAGCACACATCAACATACATACGACAACATGCATGACACATATGACAACATTGAGACACATAATGTAGCATACCCATACTGACATACGCAAGACAATAAACATGCATACACACACAAAAGATAGGACAATTGAAAAATGCATAATGACACATGATACAATACATACCAATACATGTGACACATGCACACATACATACATAATTGTAATGCCCTGAGACCCTAAATGGGCGCTACAACCTGCTACATATCCCGGCTAATCCAGAATTTGTAAGGCTTACTAAGTCTATAATCGAAATATAAAGAATCATATCACATAGTATATAAAAATCTACAAGGGAATGGAAAACTGCATCTACTCATAACCACATATAAATAAAAACATCCAACAGACTTCAAAAGCATTCTGACTCACAACTAAAATATAAAATATGTCAAATAACTAAATCCTCAAACATCTTAAAGGAGTCCATCTCCTGAAAATACAATTCTCAATTAAAATATAAAATAAGTCAAATAACTAAATCCTCAAACATCATAAATGAGTCCATCTCCTTAAAATACAATTCTCAACAAAATGTAAACTTTAGTAACTAGTAAATAGAAACAAATCATATCCTAGTCATCATAGAAATAAAAGTACTCGACTTAATCCCCTTCCTAGATGTCATCAACAAACATCTTATCATAAAAAAGACAGTTTTCAAACCTAGCACCCAAAAGAAAAAAAAAAAAAAGAAGGAGCCAAAGCCTAATACGGGTGTACAAACACATGCATGTGCCAAGCCAGATCGTTTACATACAGAAATGCAACTGTAATAGAATAATGCAGACAGCAGTTTAATTATCTTATAATAGGCCAATAGAACAATAAAGGGGTATTTATAATTACGCCACACTTGGTCTTTACTCATATATATACGTGGATATAATTATACGATTTCCTTTAAGTCCTTTACTCCCAAAAACTAGAGTCTAGAGACTATAAATCTAATATTCTAGTTGTATTATCTTATATATAAGTCCACTAGGGAATCCACATATATGATCAGTAGTTAGTACTCTAAGGAACTACTATTGCTGGCCCCTAAAGCAAGCGAGTCAAGCAAAACCAACAAACCAAATTAATTAGGCCGAATATAGATTTACTCTAGTTTAATTACTAATTCCTATCAAACACAAGCAACAATCAACACCACGTACTGGAATTGCTCCAAGATCGGAAGTAAGACTCTAAACTCAAAACTTGAACAATATTCATACCTTAACAAGGGAAACTGAACACTACAAATCTAAAAGAAAACAAGTAACACGTTAACCTTTAAATATTCTAAAACTAAGTCTCACCTAAGGGTTATCCATGAGTTTATGATTTATTTAATTAAGGTGATATAGCTATATATATATATATATATATATATAACATATCTATATATATAAAAGAAAATATAGAATGGATACTTAATTAGAGTATTGAATAATATAGATTATCGAATCAATAAGATAAATAAGTAATACATACTTAATTGGAAAATAGAATAATTTGTAAAAACTCGTAATGAATGACAAAGTAATCATCAACAAATAAAACGGATATACTACGTATAATATAATATGCCATATATGTATATACATAATAATAGCGTAATAAAATAATTAAATCACTAAAACATCGATAATAATAATAAATCTTACTAAAGTAATAAAAATACTTAGATCGTAATACCATTGATATAAAAAATAAAGCATACTAATAATAATATAGTATTGTAGTACACTAAATTGACACTTAAGACTTTTGCATAAAATATGGTCATTAACATAACTTATAAATAAACAAAAAATAATGACCTAACTTGAATACGACAGAAACGAAAATCGGCCCCAATATATATATATATATATATATATATATATCTATAACTAACGATTCGAAATATGATAAAATATATTTAACAATAACTCTTATATAAATAATACCATATATCATGATAAACGAAATTTTAAAAGTAATAATCGAATACTAACAATACTTAACTCAACACTAACAATAGAAATAATAAATAAAATAATAATAAGATATATACTATGAGTACAGTATCAAATACGAAAATGAAAACAGCTCGCGAATTCAACATGAAAAGAGAATCATCGAATGGGCATGAGTAAGAACCTAACACAAACAATAATACATAATTATAATTCATAAAATAATATACTTAAATGGTTAATTAATAATATTTACTGGGTTAACTCAGAACACATAGAGACGGAGATAAACCAATGTAGCCGTGTGTGAAACCCAAAACAAATTTGGATGAGTTGATTAAATAATTTAGGTGTGTAGAAATTAAGGGCGTTAAGCCAACGATTGCTTGTATAGGTATGGTGTGGACTAATTTAGAAAAGGATTAGAAATTAGAGGCTCAACGAGATTTCACTAGAGAAATGGCGGTTGGAAATAAAATTGAAGTTAGGGGTGAGGTTGGGTATTAAAAGCTTGGATTGTTGAGGGGAAGAGATTGGATTGGGACAAGAGAGATAGAGATAAGGGACATAAGATTTCAAAGGGGGTGGGGTTGACAATTATGAGGGAAGGGAAGAGGTGAAGGAGAGAAAAAGCTATCATGAGCGAGAGAAGGAGTGAAGCAATTGTGGTGGTGAGCAATGAAATAAGGTTTAGGGTAGAGTTTTAGGGTAGATTCTAGAAGCTTCTAGGATATCTGATAGTATTTATATATATATATAACGAAAATAATAATTAATAGGAATATATAAATTCCTCATAGTAAAATAAATTTTTATATAAATATCATAATGTAAAGTACTAATAAAAATTATTATATCCTATACATAAAATAAAAAATTTAATATACTTAATAAGTACATAAAATAGGGATTTAAGAATAATCAAATCAGGACCTTAATTTTCAATTCCTAATGATACTAGCTTAAGGAGTTTAGGGATTAAATAAATTACTAACTAACTAGAGTGTTTTAACAATACAATACACACCAACATACATGATCGCCTACACTAGCACATTACATACTAAGCATTGAATATAGGCGACACATGTGAGCACACAACACACACGTCTTACTTACTGCACATACATGTACATATCATATACAACCCATACATAACAGAACCCACAACTAATCGCCATAGAAACCCCTACGTCCACCGTTACAACAATAACCCCACACCAACGACATCAATCGATAACTACGACATAACCTACAGCAATGTAACACCAAAACTAACATCGTGCAACCCCAACTTACTCACAAGTCCCCTAAAAATTTGAACTTTTGCAAAAGGAAAATGAAAAAGATAAAGAACTTACTTGAAAACTTGGTAAAAATTATTCCATTCTTTCTTTTTCTTCATAATCTTGAGAAGAAAAAAATCGTTTCTTGTAGTTATGAGATGGAAGAATGAGAAACTGCCAAAGTTGAGGAAGAAACTCATGAAAAAGAAGAAGTGAAGGGAAAAAAAGAATAAAATTGTGATCAAGAGTTGTTTATATTATTTTTATTAAGAACTAGGCATTATGCATACATTGAAATCAACTGTAAATGTAACTTTTAAGATTCATTAAACATTCACTGCCGTTGGGGGTTAGCTGATCATGTGGGCCAAATTACAGTATCAGATTTTTGGATTTTTTGATCAAGACCCCCCCTTGGATTCCTGTTGTTGTTTTTCTTTTATAAAGTCTAAATCAAATCCTATCATATCTATCGTATCTGATTTGATAACCATTAAACCAGATCTAAATTTAATTCAAATCTAATTTAACTAAATTCATATGATTTGATAGGATATAAATCCGATTTTAAATCTTCCTTCTGCAAAGACAAACCCAAGACCTTAAACTAAATTTACCCAAATACTACACTACTTGTCCATTAGGCCATTGTCCTGTATCTTAACATTCATTACAATTAAATACTTCAAAAGATGTAAGAAGAACTGCTATTGTATAAATATCGTATAACTAACTATTGCTACAAAGCAACATGTGATTAAAATAGATGGAGATAAGTGCATAGTTTTCATAATGATGAGATTTGAAAGGTGATCTAGCAAATTAAAAGCCCCAATGATTAATAATATCAATTCACCATTACCAAAACTAGGCTGATCCTTACTAATGAAATTATACTTTATCCTTTGAGTGGAAATTTGTTTTGTCAAGTCTGCTAGTTCGAGGTGAGAGGGCAACCATGTTATACAAGGTAACCACTTATATCTTGTTTGATTAGGTAGGTTTTAAGTAAGTGTTGATGATTACTAAGTAGATTTCAAGTAGTAATTATCTAGAACTTACTCTTACAAGGTGGTGTACTGGTATAATGTGTTCATACCTTACACCATCCTATAGCCTGTATATCAACTAAAATAATATACGAATGAATGGAAAAAAAGAACTAATATTTCTTTGATTAAGAAAACTAAAAGAATAAAAAAAAAAGAACCATATACTTAGCTAAATTCACACCTAATGTTAAGCGCCTCTTTTGTTGCATACAGTCATTATCAAATTTGAGTACCTTAGTTTGGAATCAAGCGCCACCGACATCATATTTCAGTGCCTAATAAGCACCAATTGTGGCCCCATCAAAAAAATCCAACAACCATTACTCTTTTAATTTGCCGACCCATAATGATTTAAACTTTTAATCTATTTTGGTATAATCTTAGAGTATGAGAGAGAGCTAGTAGTTGTGGTGTTGAGTAATTGGTAGCTATTGTATGTTCTAGCGTATGTTGTTGTTAGTGTCAAGTGTATGTATACTTATCTAGTGGGAAGGTTGTTTGGTAGCTATGTGTTTATGGGTTGCATAGTGGTGGTTTGGTCTAATGGTGGTGGTGTGTTGGTATTGGTGGTTGTAGATTTCGTATGAGATATTAAGAGTGAGATAAATTGATATCTTTAGCAAAAAAAAAACATAGACTTTTTGAAATGTAGATAGATTCCCTATTAATACTTGTTAATGGCATGTTGTAGTAGTAGTTTAATTATTTGACACTTCAATGCAAATAAATAAATTGGCATTGTTTTACTAGTCCAAAAATTGATTTGAAAGAAGTTACAAGAAGTCTACTAATTCTTAGCCTTCACACTCTTTACTTTATCCATTTAGCCTCATATACGGTTAACTACAAATTTGTAGAGAATATCATTAAGTCCACACACTAACAAAATCTTCTAACTCTCAAAAGCAAATTTAACACACGAGCAATATTAGAATAAAAAAATCCTCAAACAAATTAGCTCTAAAATAAAACAATAAAGAATGAAAGTGTTTTACACAAGTTATGAGGAAAACTTTGAGTGTTGCTAGTATATAATTTTTACGAGATATTCTTCTTCAATTTAGCCAAAGGTGTCTTTGATAATAATCTTATTCTTTTATATAAAACTTGAAAGCAACAGCAAATTATGATATCTTGATGTAGTTGGATGACTCCATATTAAATCTTCAAATAACCATTCATGGCAACCTTCGCTGATTTTTGGAAGATTTTTCTCTTGAAATTGAATTCAAATATTTCATAATTATTCCGAATTGATATGATACAATCTTGTTGTTGTATCTTTTTAAAACTAAATGGACTTCTCCAAGAAAAAGTCCAATATTACTTGAGTTTGATTCTCCTCCAAATCTACAATGATATTAAATATTTTGAAATTTAAAAAAATAGTTATTGTTCAATCTATTATGGCCAAGCTGATAAATTTGATTGTTGAAACATCTCCAAAGTTACTTGATTCAAATCTAACGTTTTGATTTTTTCTTGGACAAACTTGAGTATATTTTGAATTTGAATAGATTTGATATCCCAGCGGATCGAGAGATATGTTTGAAGTATCATCTTATCTACATTTCCACCCTTATCAGATTACATCAATTTTGAAAATATCTTTTATCACTCATGTAACTTTTATTACTCCGTTTGTTTCGTTCATTTTCACCTTCGTAATAGCAATTCTTTAAGAATTGGGATTCTTAAATCTTTGCGTTAGGATTCTTTGAGGCCATCCATGACTTGTAATTCCCTGTCCAAATAGTTTTCTTTCTTCCAAAATTACCCTTATACAAATAGTGAATTACCTGCCCCTCCTCCCAAGAAAAAAAAAAAAAATTATAATGAATTAGAAACCTTAGCTTTGTCTCTTAAGTAAAAAAAAAATCAAGTACAATGCATCATTTTCTGTTTAATGGATAAAAAACCTTAGCTTCATTCTCCCTTCATTGTTCATCGCATTTGAAAGAGTGGAAGGGAAAAATCAGAATCTAGCTTTACTGATATTTCCCCATCTTTCTCTATGCATTTGAACAAGGAATCGAAGGGAAAAGCCCATTGTAGTGTCTGTCACTCGTCAATCTGTGAAGAAATCTGGGTAAGTCTAATGTATCTACAATAGTGATTTTTTTTAAAAAAATTTCTATTGAGATTTTCTCGAAATAATATCATATCTCCTTATATATAAAAAAAATCAGTGAAGAAATCTAGTTACTACTGATGCCGATTAGTGAAGAAGATGTATGAAAATTGGTCATGTGATGTCGTGCTTTAAGGATGCAAATAACAATAGGAGAACTTGTCATCGTAGTGATTCCTTCAAACAATTTCTTTTTTCTTCAATGGGGTTAAGGACTCTATCATTAATTTTGATTTGGGGCTAATATGTTATCTTTTTTTTTTTAAGGTGTAACACATGTTTACCAATATTTAAAAAAAATTATATAAATATCAATTACATAAATACTATTACAAAATTATATGTTTTAGATAAAATTTTGCTATAATATACAAATATCGTATATCATAAATGCGACATTTGTTTTGGTATAATTGAAAATTGCATCTAAAACATGAGATTTTGCGACAGTGTGTGTATGTCATAGTATATGATATGGGACATACTTTTGGCATGATTAAAAATTGCACATTTTTAGATGTGATTTTACAATTGTATTTAGGTAATTAATTTTATGCAATTGGTATTTGTGTAATAAAATTAATGGTGAATTGGTGAACATATAAATATCTCCTTCTTTTTATTTTTTCATTTTAATGAAGTAGGGGTATCTTAGACATTTTGATTTCTATTCAATACTTATTCCCTATTTAATTCAGCCAACTAAATAATGTATTATTGATTTTGTTACATTCAAGTAAACATTATAATATGTATTTACTATTTATTATACATATATTCTATTTCATGATAATTGCCACACTATTACTCTCTTATTTCACTCAACCAAGTGAATATTACATAAATATAAAATTCCCCTTCATTAAAATTGATCCCCATGAATATTAAACTAACATGAGTGAAATGAAATTGAATATATTACCCAAAGACGTTCAATAAATAGAGTTAGGTTTTCAATTTTAGTTGAAAAATCTAACTTATGTTCTTCTTTCATTTATTTAGTTTAATTCACTTGTTCCAGGTAACAACCTTCGAGTCAATTTCTAAGTCTATCAAAACTTCTTTCTCTTTAATTGTGTAATCTCTGGGTAAAGTTCTAAGTCTTGCCTTTTTCCTTTTGCGAAATGTCAATGAAACCTCTAAGTAAAGTTCTAAGTGCTAGCAAAACTACTTTGCAACTCTTTTCTAAACTCTTTAACTCATACTTTGAGTCATCTCAAGATAGTATTTGGTTGTGCAATTTTTGTAAAGTTGGATAAGATAAAAAATTTTCTTTCCATGTTTTGTTACCAACATTACTTGATGAGTAGACAAAAAATTGGATTGATGGACTGACAAAAGCTTAAATTTTGTCTTATCTATACAATGGTATAAAAATGAAATTCATTGGACAAAGTAAAAATATTTTGCATTTTCAACAATACTCCTTTATGTTATAGTATTGAGTTAATTAATATTAATTTTTATTAAATATTATAAAACATTATCTATTTTATAATATAAATAATTAATTTTTTAGTATAAATTATGTGTCCAATATTGTGCGAGACAAATATGATATAATAAACTTGTACTGTCCGGTCCTCTTTATACTTGTTATGTCTAGTTCTCTTAGTCTAGTTTAGTTCTTGTAATCAAACGTTACCTAAGCTTCACTTTTTCTTTAGTTACTAACCTATAATCATTTGCACATTTTGTAAATTTTTTATCAAGCATTATATCTTTTTGCTAACATCAAAACATAGTGAGACATAACTTAACATTAGTGAACAGTGATAAAGAGGGAGAAGAAGACGAAGGCAATGGGGCTCTTTTCTTTGCTGAATTGCAATTCTTAGATCCAAGTTAAGAATTGCATTTTGGTACTTCAAGTAATTGGGGTTCTTGCTAAATTACTATTTGGGGGTCGAAAAAATGAAGTGAATGGCATAATAAGAGTCCCATAAGGGATAAAAAGAGAATTAAATAGTCTTTTCCTCTAAGTAAACGGGTTGAAGGGATAATGGATTTTAGTTTCTTCAATTGTAAGAAAATAAGATTATAAATATATATTGTTACCCTAAAATCATTGGTAATTTCAAATTAAAAAGGAAAGAAAAATATTTGAAAAATATCCATATTCTTACATGAATGTAAAACAATTTTTTCACAATTAAAAGCTATGGAAATTTCAATTTGAAAGATGCAGAATTTAAAAATTTAATTGCTAAAGGAAAAAAAAAAGAAAGCACAAACAAACAATTCAAGGAAATGTATAATCTTTAATTTCTTCTATTAGACATAAAAGATATTAAACTAATGGCTATGAAATACAAATAAATAGTTTGTGAAGATTAAACATTAACCTTGCTAATTGAATAAGTGGTGGCTAATCTTCTACAAAACTGAAATGCTTGTTGTTAGAAATTATACCATTCGATAACCCATCCAATTTTTATAGAACATTTAGGCTTTATAACATTTTCAACATAATGGGATTCTCTCTAGAGGGCAAAAAAAAAAAAAAAAAGAAAAGAAAAAGATCCTAGTGTATGTGTAGAGGGCTGAATTGGATTCATGGGCTTCAAGCCTAATAATCAAAATATATTTGATACTTTGGGCTAGGGTGACAGGGCTTGGAGAGTCAAGCCATAAGAATTCAGGATGATTAATGGAGATTTGCCATAATGAGTTTGGAGTAGGGCCCATTGGATCAGTATACACGATCTAACCTTTTTTGTTTAACTAACACTAAAAGATAATAAAGCTTTTTATTTAGGCCTAAACCCATGAAAAAAGCTTACTTAATATCTATTTATTTATGACTTCAATCCTAGCCATTGATATTATCATGATCCGATTGAATCAACCTATCACTTCCTATAAATACCCCCTCTACTTCCTCATTTGGATAAGAGACAAATTCCAACAAATGTCATTACTCTGCTGGAATCTTATCTCAATGATTAAGTACTCGAACATCCCAAAAATATTACCTCGTTCTTCATCAATTGTGGAGTTTGATGCTATCGTACTCTTCCATTTGTCACCTGACGTGTTAGAGCCTACTACTCATCCTTCTTATCCTATCTCACTTGATCATCCCATACATATTAGTTAAGTCATTTCTTTAGCCATGTGTAGCGCGATCTAATATGTAGCTCGTACATGACCCTTACAAATTGAACCCATACAGTACGTTATCAAAGTATCTATCATTAAACCTAAGAGATGGGATACAAATGCTGAAATATTAACATGAAGTTATATGGAACATTGTTGAGAACCAATGGGTTAATTTTTTTATTTACTAACCAAATAAAACGGAGGCACTTGTTTAAGTATAATAAAGCCAAGTAATCTGATGGGAGAGATCGAAATGCATTTTTGACATAAAAGTCATTTACGTAAACTTAATAGGAAAACCTAATAATATCAACTTAATGAAATTGCATCAATAGCAAGAAAAACATGTAGAAACTATCATCAAGAATGAAAACAATTAATAAGTAACCATATTTTGATGGAAAGTAATCTAATGAAGAATTGAAATTAGAAGATGCTAATAAGCATGTGACAATTACTTTATGGAGGGAGAGTGTAGTGTCTATTTGTTTCTGCTTTAAACCCTTGTTGATTTCTTTAGGTACATACAAAAGATTGAAAACTAATTATTTTCTTAATGATATCAAGGCATGAGAGCATTATTGGATATTAAAACATGCAAAGTATTTTATAAATAATCCTAAATTAGAAAGAGAAAAGAAAAATTAGTACAATATTTCTCATATAATGTTTTGAGAATGAATTCTTCCCTATAAGATCTTAATAAAGCCAAGTCTTCCTATTAATTAACACCATGAAGATTGATAAAGAAATACTGAATGATGATTTGATTTGAATGATAAAGAAACCTAATGAAAAGCAAAATAAAAAAAAAGAACACATAAAAAAGAAAATAAAGTCAAAATCAACCACTTGCATATTTCTTTAATTCTTCATCATAATGTTTCCTATTTAATGGAATCTTAAGGGGAAAATGATTAGTTGATTTGAATGAAAATCACAAATTAATTGGATCTCATGGTTAAAAATCAAATGCTTGAAAGATGGCGAATTAGGTTTGCTAGACATTTATAGGTGAAACAAAGCCAACTTTATGAAACTATCATAGGAATTGGAAAGAGAAATTTGTTATGGTGTCAAATTGTAAGGGAACAATATAAGTACCATCAAAATCAATTCCATGTAAAAAATGGGTCCAAGTTCTTCAATTTGTTGCAGCGTCACTACAGTTGGCTAAATGGCAAAATGATCCTACCACCAAGTAAAATTCCGCAAGCCAACTTCTGGTATGACCATTGGAATAAAAATAATCGAGTACAAAATTAGTTTATTAGACCATCGAAGGAGCATGCAATGTTACTTTCAATTTCGGAAGCATGGGGTTCACAAAATGACTAGGATGAAGCCGTCATTGGCTTTTCTCTACCAAATAGTCTACGGGTGCTTTGAGGCATTTTCAATACCTAGCTTAGGTAGGTTACCACATAAGATCAGGATTTGGAACTCCTCTAGCTTCATGATCCTAGAGGGGAGGTTAAGTGAAAAACCATCTATTGGCTTATGTGTAAAGAGGAAGAAGAATATGGGAACGACACTAACTAAAGCTGGATATGGCATATTCTTACTATCCTTTGTATCTAACATCCAATTTGGCACATTACACAAAATGGTCTCCTGACTAGAGATAATTTGCATAAGAGGAACTTCAAGGTTAATTCGAACTATGTTTTCTGTAGGCAACATGAAGAAATTGTCCAGCACTTATTCTTGGAGTGTTAAGTGATCATATAGCTCTAGAAAAGCATTCAATGGGAAGACTTGCCTTGCTACGTTAATGCAAATGAATTCATGGTGTATATTAGGCGGAATGCTTATGTTCATAAACTAAAGTGGAACCATAGAGAGTGTCCTAAAAGTGTCACTTTCCTATTTATGTTACATGGGATTTGGAGGAGTTGTAACGAGAAGATTTTTAATGTTGGAGCTATAGATCAGGGTTGGATAGGTGTTGTACGGAAGGAAGCTTATGAGTGGTAGGCGATAAATAGGAGATGAAATATTGCTTGTTAGGTAGCAGGGAAGACCGTTACATGGATAAAGCCACCAATGGGATATTTTAAAATAAATTGTGATGCAGCAATAGATTGCAAAGGAGAGAAGGGGCCTAGCTCGGTTATTGGATAAGACTAAGAAGGGAAGGTTGTTATGGGAAGGTAGAAGAAGAGAATGGGGTTGTCTCTGTTAGAGGTGGAGCTTGCTGCAATATTAGATGGGTTAAGGCTAGCATATGAGAATGGATGGAAGAAGGTTAGTCTTGAATCAAGCTGTTCTACTGCCATAAACTTGATTGAATGGAGATGCCAATTATGAACATTGGACTCCTTTATTGTTAGGCAATGTTTACCATTGATTAACCATTTTGATTCGATTTTTTTTTTTGACAGGATTGGGCGTGATACTAATCAAGTTGTTGATATGATGGCTAAGTAAGGCTTAGAAGAATATATGGATGCTAGCTTTGCTTGTGATTTTCCTCTTTCTATTCTAGACTCTACTGTTTTGGACTTTGAGCATGACTAGAGTGTAGTTTTGTCTTAGCGACTAGCGAACTATCCTTATGACCTTGGATAAAGGTCTTTCTCTTCTATGTCTTAACTTTGTTAAACAATAATATATTTTAATTTACCAAAAAAAAAAAATAGTTTTTGGCCAGCATTAAAGAAAATAATGTACTAAGGTCAATATGCATCCCATAAGTAATAAAGTTGTATTGTAGAATAGTTGAACGTAGAAAATGGATAGTTAGAGATTTTAACAATGTTGTCAAACCCATACTAGAAGGTTTACCTGGGAATGGGAATGGGTCAAGGGTTGAAAGGGTTAACCAAGGTTGAATTAAGAACAAATTGAGGTAAATAAAAATATTATAATATAATTCATATTTATTTATAAAATAATTAAAATTACCTACATATTTAAAAATTGAAAGTTACGAGTTTTTTATAGTTTATTTTTTGTTTTTATTTGATCTACATTTTTTTTAAATAAATTGGTATACTTTTTACAAAATATAAGAAGAATAATATATTTTGATCTAAAAAAAATACAGTAGATTCCTATAGAAATCAAGTCAAAGTAATCGAGTCAATAGGGTTGAATCAGAGTCAATGTAAATAAGGATTAAAGGGGTGACTTGGGTTGATTTATGGAGAGATTAAGTTAAATTGAGTTGGATCGAACTGAAAAACCTGAGTTTAACAATGCTGGATTTTAAAATAATTTAACTTTTCAAAGGTTCTTTAATGTTGAAAGTGGGACAAGTAGTTTTGAGAGGGATATTTCAAAACTGTTTTAATATTTTAAGACTATTTGATAAAGATACCATAATAGCTATTCAAGCTTTAATATCATTGAAAATAAGATATTACCATTTCTTATATATATATATATATATATATTATGTAGCTGTGGTATAGGTTATTTTTTTGCTAGATCTAGAAAAAATATTTCAATTACATGACAATTGAGATGGATATTACAAATACGGAGAAGTGGAGAGAAGATCCATTTAAAATAACTAGCAAACGTTGCACCTGCAATGCGTATGCAAATTCAAAAATGTTAGATAAGCAAAATATAAATTGCATATTAACTACACTATTAATTACAAGCAAGAGTGTGTGTAAGATCTAGCTCGTTTTTCCAACATATTATTTGCTTTCAATCTTGTAAAACTTCTAGGTTGAGATAATCATTCCGTTTCATACTGTAGAGATAAATATATTATATAAATGAGTAGGTGAACTATAATGAATTTATAATTCAATAATATAATTGATATTTTCATCAATGATAACTCTCATATATTGGGAAAAAAGGTGACCAATAGACTTTTTTTTTTTGGTAAGAGACTAATAAACACATTACCAAAACTAAAAAGTCTTCACATCTCATAAGTATAAATCTGAAAAATCATTATTCAATGCAAATGCTAAGTTATGAAATAAGGAATAAAGCTATTAGTTCTTTTTTATTTGAATACTATCTCACAAAACAAATATTTAATATAAGTTAATTCATATTTTATTTATGTGTAATAATGAAATGAACAAATTAAATTTGAAAATTTATAATAATCAATGAGTAATTAAGTGTATAGTTACTTCTCATTTTATATTAAATAAATAATTTCATTTCTTTATTCTAAATATGAATCACATATGCATATATCTCTTATATAGTAGTATCTATTGATAACAAATAGATAAGATGGAAACAAATCTTATGAAAAAATCCTTTGGCTAAGGAAAATGTTACAACATCATCATAGGACTCATAGTGTTTTACATTTTCCATAATTAAGATATGTTCGTCTCTCGTACATAAATTAGTTGGTAACAAAGTAAAATTAATCATCAAAATTGATTAGGCAAAAAATAAATAAATAAAGATCATACCTATGAAGTTTATGCATGTAGAAGTAGTAGAGTTTTGCTTTTTTTCCTCTTGGAGAACAACACCATCTAATTTCACACTTGACTTCATTATAAGGTGCCATAAATTTAATAGAAGGAAATTTAATAATGTGTGGAAAAACATACAAAAAGAATAATTCTTAATTGATAAAGGAAATAACTGAATGTGGCATAAATATTGATAGGAGGAGAATTAGAGACAGGAAGGAGAGAAACTACTAACAAATCTTGAATACAATCAAGTAATACAACATGCTTATGTAAAAAAAAAAAAAATTCTCACAATAAAACCATTGAAATTAAAATCCAACCTTCAAATCTTTGATGTAATGTAGCGAAACTTGAATTCTCACATTGGAAGCTTTTCCATTTTCAAATATTACAACACTACAAAGATTTAGTTGCATTCTGGTAATTACAAACATTAACATATACATATATATATATATATATATATTCCAAGAAAAAATCATTGACATAATTGAATTTAGATGATGATGATTGACTGCTTTCATGTGCAAGATAAAATAGCACCGTAATCATATCATATGACGATAAAAAAAATCAAATTAAGCAAAGCTTCAAATTCCTTATATATTTAGATTACATGCAGTTAAATTAGAATCCCATTGTGGATGACTAGGATAGTCTCCTATAATACATTAAAATTAATGGAAAGATAAAAGAATAAATGAATAAAATACAGATTCAAACTTGGACAGTAATTTTCCTATAACTCAAAAGCCACCAAAACTTTTATTCAAAAGACAAAAACTTTGAATAATAAATTGTTTAGAAAAATAAAATGAAAAGAAAATAGCATAATGTAAATTTTACTTTCTTGAATTGGACAATTACAAATATAATTTAAGTTCTGCAAAAATTAAATAAACACATACTAAACACTAACCTTGAAAATCAAAGTAGTGTGAAAAATCTTCTCAAAAACTGCAATACTTGTATGTAGAAACATGACTTCTGTCGTAACGCATCAAATCTAACCTTGAAAAGAATAACAAACCTTAATTTTGTATGCACTATGACATAATATAATAGGATACTAAAGTGATAAAGAATCAAAGTCTTCCTTAGACCGGAATTATGGCAAGGTCATCAAGTTTGCTTGATTAAATAAGATAAATGAAGGAAAAAGAAAAAAACTAAAAGATTTTACATAATATCAAAACAAAAAAGAAAAGCATATTATAGAAAGAAGAAAACACTTGAGACTATTGAAATTTGCTTTCTCCATCAAGTAGATTGATTTTCCAATGAGTCGCCATGCAATCCATTATATTGTTCTCATCGCTGGATAATTTCCATTACCTCATTTGATATCTTAAAAAGGAAAAACCATTTATACCATAATCAAACCTAAATATATCACATTTTAACAACATAATCAACATATAATTTAACTTGGAAAATTAAAAAAAAAAAAAACCCATAACTTGAATTCTGATACATAAGATATAGATTAAATTTTTTTTCATCATTGTACAGTAGAGAAGTCTAATCACCTAATTGCTTTGAATACTATACTTAAGTTCGCAACTACTGAAGCTAGGAAGATGAAAAGAGGTTATGGATCTCGAATGCCTCAATGTCTTCCAAAAGGCTAGGGACAAAGAATCTATTAATGTGTCCCTTGTCATCTATGGCAGTGTAGTAGTTTGGTACCGTGAGTGATGAGGCTAAGTATATTGGGTTGTATGGTAGATGAGTGATTGTGGAAAGAGAAAATGAATGGCTCAAAATTAGGGTTTTGTGGTGGTGGTGATGAGGAGGTAAATGGTTTAAGGATTAAGCCTAATAGATACAAAAATAGAGAAGAATGAGAGTAGCGAGAGAGAATGGAGAAGAGAATAATTGTGAGTAAGTTATGATGAGGCCGTTTTTCGGAGATGTGAAGAGAAAGTATAGTAGGAGAGATAAAGGATGAGGAAAATTTAGGGAGTGGAAGACAAACGTGAAGGAGAAGTTACAAAGGTAGTATTAGGTTTTTTTTTTTCGGTGAAATGTCAATTTTACCTTTAATATAAAATAATTATAATTTTAATAAGTTATTTTAAATGTTGATTTTTTAAAATAAAATTTTAATTGAAAGGCTAAATGGTAATATTTAAAGGGATATGAAAGGGTGATTACTTAAGGATGAATCCTCTTTAACAATATAGATATGGTAGAAAAGTGCAAAATTAATCATTTTTTTTATTACCCGTAATGTTGTATATTTTCCAGTCTAATACAATGTTTAGGAGGTGTGAAGATCAACAATAACTATTTCTTTCGAGTACTGGTTTGGTATTATAAATATTCACCATGAAAGAAAATTCCCATTGACATGATTGAACAAAGACACAATAACATGTTTTAACTTATTTAATGTGTCCTTTTTTTTTCATTGGATATGCGCAAAATTAGATAATTCGAAATTCCTTTTTACATGAATTCTTTGGCCCACTAAACACTTTCCATTTTTTTAATGGTAGTGACAGTAGTTGTGACGGTGACGGTAGGTGGTGGTAGTGATGGTAATGGTGGTCAATGATAGTAGTGGTAGCAGTAATAGTTGATAATGGCGACAGTAATAGTTGGTAGTAGTAACAGTAATGGTTAGTAGTGGCGATAGCAATGGTAGTAGTAGTGATGGTCATCGTTAAATTAATATAAGGTTATTTTTGAAAAAAATGTAAAATTTTGTGAGGAATCGTGATTTTTTGGTCGAGATAAGGAATTCCTATTACTTGATTCTACGTAATAGAATTCCTAAGAAATTACGATTCGGAGACAAAAAATCAAGTGAACGCTATAATAAGGAGTAAGGAGGGAATTGAATTCCAATTCCTTTTAAGTGAACGATACACTAATTTCTTCACAAATGTTTTGTTGGTCATTCCACTTGTCATGCTTTTGCTTTCATGATCCATCTAAGCAACCTTTTTTTTTCTATTAATGTAATATTCAATTTTATTTTATTGCTTATGTACTTCCAAATGTTTCATCTAAAATGTGTGAAGTCTTGTTTTTTGTTTTTGTTTTTTTTAATAACAGGTGCATTATACTAATTAAAGTCTTGGTTTTTGTTACTTTTATGTTATATTGCTTTTCTTTTTGAGACTAGATATATATTTTTTACGTGATTTGATCTTACCTCTTTCTACCCAGCATTTGTACTTTCGACTCCCTATTCAGGATATATTATTCCACTAGATTTGTTTATATCTTGAATTATCGCTTTTTTTGTTGAATATCTATGGGCAAAGCTCGATACCATGACATTGGTATTTCCTTGCTTTTGGGTTGGTAAGATCTTTATTGGAAAATTTTGGTTGACTGTTCTTGAATTTTATTAAATTGTTGATATATATATATATATATATTTTAATTTTCAGTTCACTTTTATCATGATTTTTATCTCTTCCATTGTACTGATATTTTACCATGATATCTAATTTAACGTTAACATGCTATCATTAGCGTGAGGTTGATTCTTATAACTTATTATAGCAGGCTAATTAGGTCACCTTTTTCCTTTCTTTCTTTAATAATATTCACTCTCTCTTTATTAATATTATTTTTTTTCTCTCTCTCCCTTTTTACAATATATTCCTGTTCTTTATTTTTTAAGTACTCTTTAATTTTCTTTGGTTTGAAATTTAAATTATTTATATACAATTCACATAAAGTAAAAATAAATATTTTATTCAATTAGTCTATAAACAAAATAGAATCTACATTATCCACATACTATCATTGTTTATTACTAATTTGCATTATTTCGTATATTGTTTCTATAATTCATAGAAAGTATTTTTTAGTCAAAATTTTCTTCTTTTATCTTTTCGATTACTTATATACAATTTATATAAACTAAAAATGAATATTTTATATACAATTAGTCTACACTCAAAATAATTTCTACATTGTTTATATGATATCATTGTTCATTACCTCATATATTGCTTTTATAATTTATAGAAATCCTATACTATATAATCCATATATATTTATAATTCGCTTATGTAATTTGTACAAATGTAATATGTAGTTATTGTCTATATAATATACTATATATATTCTTGAATCGAGATTCATATAAAATATAAAAGTTATATTAACTAATTTGTGCATACAATTTGTATAGATGTAATCCATACATATTATTGTCAATATACCATATAGTGTATGATATTGATTCATAATTAATATGAATTATAAAAAATATTCTATGTAATGGTACATAGTTATAATTAGTATATATTTATAATTCATATATAAACCCTACATATGATTAATATACATATAATCCATAGCTATCAATATCCATACGCTATACTATATTATATATCGTATACATATGATCCATAAATATTATCAAATACTATTAGCATATAATTGTTTTCTAATGTAATAGATATAAACATTGCAAATTTAGCCTTTTAAGTATAGAATCAAATTGACGTATTATAGATGATTTCACTAAGTTAACATAGCCAATAAGTTTAAAATGGATTAAAATTTTAAATTTGAAACTTAAAACAAGTATGGGAAAAACCTAATTTATTAATCAAAACTCTCATCGCGTACAAAAACCTTAAACCCTATATACACGAAAATACAAGAGATTGAACTCGAACTTGATAAAAATCCTAAAACTAAAACCCTAAGTTTATAACCCTAATAATAATAAAACCTTAATTGGATATAATTACTGATCAACACGTGTAATCACATAAACTTGCTAACGATCGAGTAAAGATAACTCCTAAATAATTATCAATGAAAAGAGTAACAAATTAGTTAACAAAATTTACTAGATCATGAGTATTATGTTATGATTAATAGTGATGTCATATATATAAATATGTGTACTAGTTTTGTATTGATTTAATTATTTTGATTTAACTTTATTATATATCTTATGTTTATGTACTAAATTGTATATATTAACTTATATTTCATATTTTCTTCCATAATTACCTTATATATATAATCAAGGACTATTTAAAAGTTGAAAACCTTTATTGAAAAGTCAAACCAATATTTTTTAATTTTTCTTTTTCCTTTTTCCTTTTTGCTATCCTTTTCTTTTTCTTCTTCTCTTCTCTTCTTTTCTCAATTCAAAGTTGTGGCTGCATGTATTAGATCTACATGTGCTTAGTCTAATTGAGAAGATAAAAACAAAGATGATAGGATAAAGGTTAGGATCAAATCAAATTATCATCTTATCTTTTTTTTCTTTTTCTTTTATTTATTTTTTTACTTTTTCCCTTCTCCTTTTACGCTGGCTGCATGCATCCTTATGTTTCACTACCTTGTTTCATTTTTTTTTTTTTAACACTAAACACAAAATAACATATACACTTTCTCTTTCTTCTAAATCGAAAACTCCTTACCCTCCTCTTACTTCCAACTTTTTTATTTTTCTTTTATTTTCTCTCAACAATTTCAAGAAAAAGAAGAAGCTTTTGATCCAACCATTTTTCAAGATAAAAAAGAGTATTAAAGTAGTATTTATATTGTATTTAATTTATTTTGTAATATCAACTTACACGTACCCTTTGTTGTATGTATATTTTGTAGTGTTTTATATATTTTAGGAGTATGTAATAAGGATTATATGTATTTTTCTACTTTGTAATCGAAATCCATGTACATATGTTGAAGTATATATATATAGTTCTTCATCTCCATGGTTATATATTTATATATGTATATGACTAGCTACATGTAACTATATGTACACGTGTTATGTTTGTCTAGGTATATATATAGTCTATATTAATATATATAGTACATGTACATACATATGGTACTTAGTATATTTATGTTATCATACATATATGTAAGATGTACTAGGGGATTATATAAATACATACATAAACATAAAGTAAGAAAACATAATTACATGTGTATGTATATATGTATAAGTATAAACATACATATAGTATTAGTATAGTATAAGTATAAATATATGTACCTATCTAAATAATACATGTATAAGTATACCGAAATACTAATTTCCTAAAATAAGATAATATATATAGATATGTACATATACATAAGTAAACCGTGACTTAAAAGGAAAAAGTAAGAAATAATTTTCAATAATTAATAAATTATAATAATATGTATGTATATTTTATGTTTATGTATGTATTTATATAATCCCCTAGTACATCTTACATATATGTATGATAACATAAATATACTAAGTACCATATGTATGTACATGTACTATATATATTAATATAGACTATATATATACCTAGACAAACATAACACGTGTACATATAGTTACATGTAGCTAGTCATATACATATATAAATATATAACCATGGAGATGAAGAACTATATATATATACTTCAACATATGTACATGGATTTCGATTACAAAGTAGAAAAATACATATAATCCTTATTACATACTCCTAAAATATATAAAACACTACAAAATATACATACAACAAAGGGTACGTGTAAGTTGATATTACAAAATAAATTAAATACAATATAAATACTACTTTAATACTCTTTTTTATCTTGAAAAATGGTTGGATCAAAAGCTTCTTCTTTTTCTTGAAATTGTTGAGAGAAAATAAAAGAAAAATAAAAAAGTTGGAAGTAAGAGGAGGGTAAGGAGTTTTCGATTTAGAAGAAAGAGAAAGTGTATATGTTATTTTGTGTTTAGTGTTAAAAAAAAAAAAATGAAACAAGGTAGTGAAACATAAGGATGCATGCAGCCAGCGTAAAAGGAGAAGGGAAAAAGTAAAAAAATAAATAAAAGAAAAAGAAAAAAAAGATAAGATGATAATTTGATTTGATCCTAACCTTTATCCTATCATCTTTGTTTTTATCTTCTCAATTAGACTAAGCACATGTAGATCTAATACATGCAGCCACAACTTTGAATTGAGAAAAGAAGAGAAGAGAAGAAGAAAAAGAAAAGGATAGCAAAAAGGAAAAAGGAAAAAGAAAAATTAAAAAATATTGGTTTGACTTTTCAATAAAGGTTTTCAACTTTTAAATAGTCCTTGATTATATATATAAGGTAATTATGGAAGAAAATATGAAATATAAGTTAATATATACAATTTAGTACATAAACATAAGATATATAATAAAGTTAAATCAAAATAATTAAATCAATACAAAACTAGTACACATATTTATATATATGACATCACTATTAATCATAACATAATACTCATGATCTAGTAAATTTTGTTAACTAATTTGTTACTCTTTTCATTGATAATTATTTAGGAGTTATCTTTACTCGATCGTTAGCAAGTTTATGTGATTACACGTGTTGATCAGTAATTATATCCAATTAAGGTTTTATTATTATTAGGGTTATAAACTTAGGGTTTTAGTTTTAGGATTTTTATCAAGTTCGAGTTCAATCTCTTGTATTTTCGTGTATATAGGGTTTAAGGTTTTTGTACGCGATGAGAGTTTTGATTAATAAATTAGGTTTTTCCCATACTTGTTTTAAGTTTCAAATTTAAAATTTTAATCCATTTTAAACTTATTGGCTATGTTAACTTAGTGAAATCATCTATAATACGTCAATTTGATTCTATACTTAAAAGGCTAAATTTGCAATGTTTATATCTATTACATTAGAAAACAATTATATGCTAATAGTATTTGATAATATTTATGGATCATATGTATACGATATATAATATAGTATAGCGTATGGATATTGATAGCTATGGATTATATGTATATTAATCATATGTAGGGTTTATATATGAATTATAAATATATACTAATTATAACTATGTACCATTACATAGAATATTTTTTATAATTCATATTAATTATGAATCAATATCATACACTATATGGTATATTGACAATAATATGTATGGATTACATCTATACAAATTGTATGCACAAATTAGTTAATATAACTTTTATATTTTATATGAATCTCGATTCAAGAATATATATAGTATATTATATAGACAATAACTACATATTACATTTGTACAAATTACATAAGCGAATTATAAATATATATGGATTATATAGTATAGGATTTCTATAAATTATAAAAGCAATATATGAGGTAATGAACAATGATATCATATAAACAATGTAGAAATTATTTTGAGTGTAGACTAATTGTATATAAAATATTCATTTTTAGTTTATATAAATTGTATATAAGTAATCGAAAAGATAAAAGAAGAAAATTTTGACTAAAAAATACTTTCTATGAATTATAGAAACAATATACGAAATAATGCAAATTAGTAATAAACAATGATAGTATGTGGATAATGTAGATTCTATTTTGTTTATAGACTAATTGAATAAAATATTTATTTTTACTTTATGTGAATTGTATATAAATAATTTAAATTTCAAACCAAAGAAAATTAAAGAGTACTTAAAAAATAAAGAACAGGAATATATTGTAAAAAGGGAGAGAGAGAAAAAAAATAATATTAATAAAGAGAGAGTGAATATTATTAAAGAAAGAAAGGAAAAAGGTGACCTAATTAGCCTGCTATAATAAGTTATAAGAATCAACCTCACGCTAATGATAGCATGTTAACGTTAAATTAGATATCATGGTAAAATATCAGTACAATGGAAGAGATAAAAATCATGATAAAAGTGAACTGAAAATTAAAATATATA